>JACAXG010000175.1:916792-982056 GCA_018881555.1 Amblyornis subalaris | reverse complement strand
GGCTCTGCTCCGGGGGCCCAGCAATGGCCCCAGAGGAACAGGCAGGGACTGAGCCCAGGGAGTTCCCCTGCACAGGAGGCAGAACTTCTGCCCTGGGCAGGGACCGAGCCCTGGACAGAGACCAGAGAGGGGCTGGAGTCTYCTCMYTGGGRTATTCCAGAGCCCTCTGGACACACTCCTGTGCCCTGTGCTCTGGGATGGCCCTGCTGGAGCAGAGAGGTGGCACCAGRTAGGACTCCCTGAAGTCCCTTCCAAGCTGCCCCATTCTGTGATTCTGTGATCCTTCTCTCCTCCAGCTGAGGATCTTGGCACAGGGCCTGGCTGTCCCTGGAGGTAGACAGGACAGACTGGTGTCAGTGGGACATGAAAGTCCTTTCCAGAGCTGTGAGCTGCAGGGCAGCTTAGCCAGGCAGGGTCAGCAATCCTCCCAGCTGACGGAAGAACTGCTGCTCCGGACAGGAAGCAGGGTAGTGACATGCACAGAGGTGACACTGCCAGTCTCCTCTCTCCCAGACTATTCAGCTCCTGAAGTGTCCAAAGCACTTTCACTATGGGTTGAGCCATTTGGGTGACTTGGGAACACTGACCTCTTCCACCTCCCTTTGCTCMCCCGTGGAGAGCAACACGAGATCAGTGCTTGTCCTGTGGAGGAATTCCAGCCAAGCTTGTTACTCATTTTGGTGTTTAACATTCCCGTAGATTATCCAGCTCTGCCTGAGAAAAATGTGCTTGGAAGCAGTGGAGTATTGTGTCTGGGGGGAGCAGTGGCTGCCCCCGGGGAGCTCTCCTCCTGCAGACCTCTCCTGCCAAGTCTCAGTTCTGACTGCATTGTTCCCGCCAGCTCCCAAAGCCCTGGAGGCCCCATCTCTGCAGGAGGCTGAGATGGGCACGTCCCCAGCCTCCTGGTCCCCACAGCRCTGCGGACCAGGGGACCATCCCAGCCCACAGCCCCCGCTGCAGGGGCACAGCAAGGCTGGCCCTGTCCACCTGACCTGTGAGTGTGGGGATTTGGAGGACGTTATTTGGGCTTTGGCCGCATTTTGGCTGCAGATTTTTGTCATCTTACAGCTGCGATTCAGGAGTCAGATCACCACCAAGGCTTGCCAGAGCTCCGGGCTCTGCTCCAGCCCACGGGCACGGGCCCAGGCTCAGGAGGACACACAAGTCAGCCTCTCCTGGTGCAACCAAGGCTCTGATCCTGCTGGAATCAATAAATGTGGGGCTTCTGAGGGTGAATTATTCCATGGTAAGGCGTGGGCTCAATCAGCAATACTCCCCAGCAGTAGCAGCAGGCCCACACTGCTGCTCTGGACATSCCCCACCACAGTTCCTGTCCCAGCAGTGCCCAACCCTGGCCTTGACTCCTGCAAAACTTCTTGCAATCAGGCACAATATGGACACTTCTCCCTTCCCCTGGCACTACCCAAGCCACAATGTGCTCTGCGTGTCTCCCCCTACTCGTGGAGGAGATGGAAAAAGCTACAGTGCTGATTTCTTCTTTCTATCCTGGAATTCAGAAGTATTATAAAAAAATGTGGAAAATAAGCTCTGTGATTAACACAGACAGGTAATGTCGATCAATTCTCTGCTTAAACCCTTCGTGGCTTAGATTTTGCCACAGCCCAAGTTCGGCTGCCAGGATGTCTGCTTCCACTCGAGGATTTTGCAAGGACTTGGCTTAAACAGGTCAGTGATTCCTTGAAACAGACTTTGGGAAAAATATTTTTCTTTATCCATGATGAAAAGCTCCTCAAAGCCACCATTCGGAAGTTCAAACCACTTCATTTTGGAGCAAGAGCTCCCAACCACTTATCTTTGGGAAAACTCAGTGACATTGGATCAAACTATGTCTCCAAAATTCTGGGTTTACATATCACATTCTGTGGAAAAATAACATCTGCTCATGTAATCCCACATTATATCAGAGTGCACCCAAATGAAATTGCCCAGGCAATCAGAAAAGTTTGGGAATTCATCCACAAAATTTGAGTAAAACATTTTGGCTTTGGAAAACACAGATCTGTTAAAATTTAAACTTGCAAGAACACATTGACTTTTCTTTTTTTTTTTTTTTTTTTGGCTATTTTACTTGTTTAAAAATGAGAAAGGTATAAATTTGAAGATACTGAAAGAACTCCCATGTATACAACTGTGCAAAACCTTCTCAGGTTTTCTTTTCATGATGACACATTTTTTAAAGGTTCAAATTGCTGCATTATGAGTTTTTTWAAATTATAAAAAAGACTCAAACTCATGTGAAGCATTTCAGATTTTCTGAAATATAAAGTTTTTTCTGTTCTGAGCTAAGCAYTTTTTTGAAGTGCCCAGCTGTGAGCAAAAAAGGATGTACTGACATATATTTGGAACATGAAGGAATTCTGTAAATGTGAGAAGGGGTCCTGTGCCGGGGACCCACCTTCCAGCAGACCTGGATGGGCCTTGGTGCTGAGCTGGGWTGGAAGCCTTGCCTGTGGATATGTTGTGGTACCCAAATCCCACCCTTCATCCCGCAGCCCCTGTGCTCACCTGCCCTTCACTGTTCCCACACATGCTCTCATTGTGATGAAGCTGTGAGCACAGGACCAGCTAAGCTGGGTGTCCCTGCTTAGCTCCCACCCAAAGAGACAAGATCCTCCTGGGATCATGTCCTGCTCCTGCTGCTTCGGACATTCCCAATGTTACAGTCAGAAACCCCGGGCTGTGCACGGCTGCAGCGGCTGGGTCTGAGCCAGGAGTGGAATCCCATTCCAGCYGAAGCCATGAGATGGGGCTGCCCGGGCATGGAGAGCTCCAGCTCGGAGCAGCAGCAACAGTGGGGAGGGAACTCTGCCCTAAGGGCCAAGGGTGAGCAGGGTATGTTGGGATTTGGGAGCTCACAGTGCCAGGGGCTGTGGGTGCAGCTCACTCGCAGATTTACAGTTCTGTAATGGTTTTCCTCAGCCCCCAGCACATCCCTGTCCCCACAGCTGGGTCCGAGGGCTGCACAGCAGCATGCGGGGTTGAGCCTGCCTGAAAGAGCAGGTCCATAGCAGGAACCTCTGGCAGAGCTGGGCTGAAKGCCCTCTCAGACTGGTTTGACATGAGCCAGGCAGGAGTTTTGGTGCCCAGCAGCCCCCAGCAGCTCTATGCACAGGGAGAAGCCCCTTCGTGTCACACAAGTCTAAAGGGCACAGAAGCCAGTTATGGCAGGGGGCTCTCCCTGTGGCTGCTTTGGTCACAGGCAGCCTGGAGCCCTTCTAGGGGTGAATCCACCGTGCTCAGGCCTCCGAGCTGTTGGCAGCAGGGATGAGGGGAGAGCTCACAGGCTCTGTGAGGAGGAGCTGGCTGCCTTCCCCCACCCTGTGCCAACCATGATGCTAGTTCAGGAACTTCCAAGCACACCCAGGGGCCATGAGCATCCCCTGAGTGGGTGTCACTGCTGCCCCACGATTCCCGTAAGTTACAAAGATGAGAGTAACGCTTGGCATCTCTCTGATTTCAAACCCCCAGTGGCGCAGTGCACTCTTCCACCCTCTCCTCCTCTCTGGGTGGCTCAGGGCAGACCACCAGGACATGGACATGGATCAGTGGAAGGCAGGGGCATGCAAGAAAAGAGAGCACAGGGTGGCCTCAGAGCTTGTCACCAGGAGCTGCACACTCTAGCCTGAACAGGTACAACAGCCAGGGACCTGCCCCTGCTCAGCATTCCACAGGATGGGCTCAGATTAATCTCAAGCAACCCCTCCAGGCAGCCTGTGCCACCCTGGAAACCTCTTTACACAACCAGACCCAAGGCTGGCTGCGAGGACAGCATGGCTCACTGGTCTGCCTGAGGSGGGGTAGAAGATGGAACACTGCTCCCCACTGCCACCATCTCCATGCAGCTCTCTGGGGCAGATACCCTGCAGGAATGCCACTGGCAGCCCAGGGCAGGTGACTRGGACTCCTTCCCGGGACAGGCAAGAGGTTCAGAAATGAGAGCATTTGGTGCCTGGCTGCACAAGCCAGGCTTGTTTAGCCCAGCCGTGGTTTGCAGGTTCCCATGCAGGCAGAAGGCAGCTGGGTCTGCTCACCCCAGCCCGGCCCCAGTGACCAGGCAGCACTGGACCAGTACTGAAGGACAACAGARGCGTCATGCAGGTGTGTATGTGAGTTACASAAGAGCAGAGTCTTGAGGAGAATWTCATCATTTGGTTTCCTCCAAGCTGTCAGCACTAACATTGAACACACCKGAGCTGATCCTGCTGGCAGCTGTTTCATGTGCCACAATAATTCCCCCATGTGCTGCTTTCTCCTCAGATTTCTGCTGCTGTTGCTTCTCTCCTAAAGCTCTTTTGAGTTCTCCCTTCCACTTATTAGCCAGTAGTCACATATTTTATTCACTCTCTTCAGCTTAGCACGTTGGATCCCTGCTACTCCTTTGAGGACGCATCTTCCTGCTCCATCCCACACAGCCCATCCCCGTTGGGATCACTCTGCTCAGTGCCCCAAAGCCACTTCATTAACTTCTCTGCATCTTTCCGTCGGCCTCTGCTCTGCCTCATGCCCATGCTGGTAACAGCAACTCTTTGATCCATCCTCTGCACCACATCCACCACAGCAGGTTCCCATCCCTMCCTGCAAAGCAAATAGCGACATCCCCAGCAGACCTGGGGGTCACAATGGCTCCATCCTTGCTCCTAAAGTAAAACCAGCCAGGGCCTATTTCCCAGCCCCGTGCCCAAATGACAGGCCCTAAAATCTCTTAGGAACAATGATTACATTTTCTTCATCCCAGCAGTGGCTCCCCGTCCAGCTGGGCAGGGTGGCTGGGCTGTGACAGGCCCTGCCCCACAGCTGGGCACAGGCTGGTGAACCCCAGGCAACTCTGCATGGCTKTGCTGGCTGCCCAAGGCCAGGGCAGGATCCCTGTGCTCACCTGGACACAGCCAGCAGGTCCCAGGCACACAGCTATGGCCAGACAGAGACTGGAGAGGAAAAAGAAGATCTTCAGGTGCTGTTATTGCCTCCCATCCCACCTGCACAAAGTACTTATCTCATTCCCAAAGGGCTGGGATGCAGACAGCAGCAGCAGTGTGTCTGATCCCAGGGCAAGCACTGCACCAGCCTGGGATGCTCCAGAGAGGACAGCAGCAGCTCAGCAAAGCTCCCAGCCTGAACCTTCAGGAAACAGTCCTGTCCACAAGCTCAGCAGCAAACCCTGGCTGCCTTGTTCTCATCCTGGTCCAAATTCTCACAGCGTGGGTGGGTGGGAAGCTCCCTGAATTGCTTCCCCACTTGCTGAAATGGGCTGAAATTCAGAGCTGATCACATTTTCCCCCGTGCCTGTCAGAGCCCAAACGGGAAGCCCAGTAACCGACACATAAAGCTACTACTGATAGCTGCACACTTGTTCCAGACAAAAGATCAGGAGATGTATGCCATAAAAAGGCAGAGATGTCTTCCAGATGTTTTTGTGTGTTGGGTCTGCACAGATGTTTTCGATGTCTGCCCATAAATGTAAGAAATGTAAAACATTTGTGTCCCACAGATGTAGAGATTAAATTATGCAAGAGATGTGATAAATCTCTGGGTAATGCRAGAATACCATGAACTATTCACATTCATTGTTTTTAGTAAAATCAGCCCCATTTTCCAGAATGCAGCTGTGAAGGAGAATTTTATTGTTATTAAATGTGACTAAACATTACGTAGGATGTTGAAAAGCAGCACACACGGAGCTGTATGGACCCATATATTGCAAACAGTCCTCAGCGTGGGACAGCTGGTGAGGCACGAGGTGAGCTGGGCTGGGACATGGGGGTGACACGTCAGAGCCGCCAGCCACACTGGGGCACAGCCTGCGAGGGCAGGACAGGCAGCTCCCCGCTCACACACAGCACTCCCAGGAGGGAGGGGGGCCAGGTGGTGAGGAACAGTGCTCCAAAATCCTGGGGTACCTCTCTGACCCGAACCCCACACACCTTCTTGTGGCCCAGCCCGCACGCAGTAGCCTCACTCACTGCCAGGCACAAGCGACACAGCCCCGAGCAGCTCAGGAGGCCTCGTGCCCCACASGCTGCTGTGCTTGTGCAGCCCAGCTCTGCCTCTGTTACATCACAGGAGTGTGAGTTTTGTGTCTATCTTTGTCAGGCACGTTGAGAGAAACCGTGCCCAGATTTCACAGCTTCCATGTTCTGCCTTTCGCCTGGGGAATTTATTGCTCTGCTCCCTGCATGGCAGCCCCAAGGGAAAGAAAGGTCCCTATTTTGGGGGATTGAAATTCAGCCGTGTCTGTGCCAGCCTGGCCTGCGCTGACCCCGCTGCTGTGCCYGGCCGAGGGGGCTGTGTGGGCACGAGCAAGCGAGCAGACAGCCCTCCCTGCCCTGCAACCCACCTTGTCCAGTCCTCCATCCTCTGGGGGGACCTGGAATGATGTGCTGCAGGCTGGCCCCGTGGTGTCACACCAGAGGACACTGGCTGCTGCCTGGCTAAATCGGGGCTTGGCTCTGCTCGCAGCCCCTGTCTGCTCCATGGGGGAAGTTCCCATGGTTCCCGAGGCACTGCTGATGCCAGGTGGGATAAGAAGTGCTGGGAGCAGATCCCCAGATTCCTTCCACCTCTAGCAGACCTGTTGTCCCATGAGTTAAGCACTGGTTAGCTCAGAGATGTCATCACCATCTGCACCCCTTTTAATTTCCCCGGTGYGGAGAAGAGGAGAGCGGAACAGAAATTCCTAAACCCTCACCCTGTCCCTGGGCCTGCTGAGAAGTGTTGGAGGCTCCATCTCTCCTGTCGCTAGGAAGACCTCAGTGTTTCCCCACGCCACTGTGCGAAATCCTTGCTTGCATCAAGGAGACATGGCATTTTCTTGGGAATCCTCTCTGCTAAGAATATCCTCTATTTACATATTCACCCATGTGGGGGCGGATGGGAAACAGGGCAGTGAACTGAATGTCCTTGGAAGACGTGTGTGTTGGTTGCCATGGAGCTGGGTGCCTGGCTGGGTCTGTGTTTGCACTGGTCACGTGTGGTTACAGCCCTGGGGCCGGCCAGGCCGGTGCTGCCCGGTCACCTGCCACCCCACGGGACCAGCTGCTGGCAGCCTGTGCGCAGGGCACGGGGCAGGTGGGAGGGGTGTCTGTGTTCCTGGGTGTGCTTCTGCACGTGAGGCTCGCTGTGGTTTCCCTGGTGTCTTGTAGTCACCAACACACACACAGAATCCCACAATCATCGAAGTTGGAAAAGACCTCCAAAATCACCAAGTCCAAGCTGTGCCCCGTCCCCACCTTCTCCCCAGCCCAGASCACTGAGTGCCACGTACAGGCCTTCTTTGGACACTGCCAGGGATGGGGACTCCAAAGCTCGCTAGGCAGCCCCTGCCAATGTTTAACAACCCTTTCCAGAAAGAAATTCCTCCTGATGTCCAACCTGAGCCTCCCCTGGCACAGCTTGAGGCCATTTCCTCTCCTCCTGTTCCCTGGGAGCAGAGCCCAAGCCTCCTGGCTGCCCCCTCCTGTCAGGAGTTGTGGAGAGCCAGAAGGTCCCCCCTGAGCCTCCTTTTCTCCAGGCTGAGCCCCTYTCCCAGCTCCCTCAGCCGCTCCTCTTAGGGCTGATTCTCTAGAACCTTCCCCAGCTCCATTCCTTTCTCCGGACGTATTCCAGAACCTCMATGTCTTTCTTGGAGTGGCCCAGAACTGGACACAAGACTTGAGGTGTGGCCTCACCGGTGGTCCCCCTGTGTGCCCAACACACACATACCCATGTGCCAGCACCAGTGCCCTGTGTCAGAGCCCTGCCAGGGCACAGCACCAGGAAATGGCATTTGCCCCGGTAGAAGGGCAGTGGATGCCATCTCGGGTTTAGGTTCATGGTTAGACTTGATGATCTCCAAGGTCTTTTCCACCCTGAATTCTGTGGTTGCTCTGTGCAGTCTGGGCTCTGAGCCAGTGGCAGCGCGAGCAATGCCATGGCAGGGAGGTGGCAGCGCTGCTCCTGCAGAGAGACTTGTCTCACCTGGAGGCCATGGCAGGTAAAATGGATCCTTCTGGGGATTAATTCCTCTTCCTACATCGACCTCAGAGGAAAGATCCTAAGACGAGCTCCTAACGTCTGCTTATGAGCTCCCAGCAAGTGAGCAGATGTGTGTTTTGGCCTCACAGATGTGCTGCTAAGGAGAGAGGATGGCTCCTGCACACCTAATAGACATTCAAGGCCTGAGGAGATCCTGTTTGCACAGAACAAAATGTCGGGCAAAACCTTGGCAAGATGAGGTTTTCCAGCTCCTCTGCAGAGGTCTGGGGCATGGGCACGTCTACACCCAGCCAAAGGAATCTTGCACTGGAGAGGCTCGTTTCCCTCTGGTGGAATGGCTGTCCTTGGGATGTTTAAAGATCAAAGCTAAAGGAGAAGTTAGAAATTAATTCTCCCCAGGTTAAGAGTCAGGAAGGCAAGGACAGCTTGGATCAGGAGAGAACATACAACAGCTCTGTTGTGTCAGCCCCATGCCAGCGTGTCCTCTCCATTGCTGGCCACTTATGGGTGTTGGATCCCTGCTCTGAGGCTTGTCTGTGCAACTCCCAGCCCTTGGATCTGGTGAGTAGGAGGCTGTCACTAGGCCCCTCCTGTGTTTAACAGTCTCAATGAATTTTCTTCACGAATGTAATGGCTTTTTGAGGCCAGTTATAGTTTTGGCCTTACACTGTCCCACGGAAATGAATTTCATGATGAATTATAGGTTGTGTGAAAAAGCACTTCCTTTTGTTTGTTTTAAATCCGCTACCTGACAATTCCATAGAGTGCCTCCTGGTTCCTGAACAGAAAGAAGCAGAGACTGATCATCTCCAACCACTCACAGACAGCTCCAGGCTGTGCTGCACTGCCCCATCACCCTGCCCAGATGTCTCCTGCTGAACAAAAAGGCCTTTGTCTATTTAATAGTTCCTGTGGGCACCATGAGATGCCTGTGCTTAGTCCTGTTCTGGTTTTCTGGACTCTCCTGAGGATGAGGAGGCAGGAATGGATATGCCAGCCAGCTTAGACTGTGGGGATGCTGTGGACTTACCACAGCAGAACTACATTTTCTGGTTTGTTCCCAGTTCCTCTCCTAATCATTCCCAAAATCTGATTCCTTTTCTTGCCCCCTACTGAGCCGCTGTTTTCCATGATCTCGCCCAAGAACCCCAGATTTCTTTCCCCAGCAGTAATCGCTAATTCAGAGCTCAGTGCTCAGTTAGCAGGGAGTCCAGCCACTGCATTGTTTTCATTCTGTTCCAGTTTGGGCTCGGCTGGGACAGAAGGTATTCCGGTTTGGGGCCAGGCTAACAGCAGCTCATTACCTGTTTATGTGCAAAGGTCACACGAGGAGCCCACAGCACGAGCCCTCCRCTTGTCCCCTCTCCTTGGCACTTCTCCGATCCCAGCACAGCTTTCCTTGTGTCCTTGGCCTGAATGCTGCCCAGGAGCTGCCATGCTGTGCTCTGCCAGGCCTTGCCAGCACTGCTGACGGGGCACTGGGGACAGGAACTAAGGGACATGCAGGGAGATAAACCAGAGGATCACGGCAGGGAATGGGGGCGACCCACAGGGTTTGCTGGGAACAGCACTCAAGTCCTCCACTGTGGAAAAAGGGGGATCACAGAGTGCCTGGCTGTTCCACACTGGCCAAAGGACAGAGCCAGGGGTCACCAAGAAGGGGCAGGAAGCTCCCACACCAGGGAGAGGCCACGGTGGTGTCACAGCTTACACTGGACTGCTGGCATTAAGGTGGGGAGGTGCACAGGGATGGGGAAGGGTGGGAGCTCATGATCCCTGGGGATGTGAGTGCCTGTGCTGATCCCTGGGAATGTGAGCGCCTGTGCTGATCCCTGGGGATGCGAGTGCCTGTGCTGATCCCTGGGGATGCGAGTGCCTGTGCCTCACTGTGGGATGCTGGGTTTCAGGCCAACCATCTCCCCGGATGGTTCATTATGTTCAGCTCCAGTTGGGGCTCAAGAGTCTCTCCAGGTCAGATGTTCTGTCAGAAACAGTCACTGATCCTGCTGTTTCCTTGGCTCTGGGATGGGCCTTTGTGTGCAGGATGGGCACAGTGTGGGACACTTCYTTCCCCCTCCCACCCAGCATTGGTTTGGTTCTTTAGCTCTTACACCTCACTTCACCTTCTTCTGTCTTTTCCTACACAGATCTGAGCCAGGGACGCTTTCTGATGAGCTTCCTACTATTTATTCTTTGAGAAATGTTTTATTATTGGCTTTTATGCTTTTAGCAAGTTTTTCCTAAAAATATTTTTGGCCTGTCCTTATTGTGGGTATTACATCTCACAGACATACTTTGTACTCTGTTCTATCTTCCTTCTTTGGAAATTATTTCAATTTTGATGAATCTCTCATTCTTCTTGTAACTTCTTTCACTACTAAAGTATGGCAGATTTTTTTTTTCTGGATATTTTAGCACATTCTAGATTAGTTGTATATATTTATTCCGAGCCTCTAATACTTTGTCTTTAAACAGTTTTTATGCCTTCTGTAAATATTTTACCCTTTTAGCTTTTCTTTTGAATTCCTTTTCAACTACTTTTGTATTTTTATCTTGTTCTCATTCTTAAAATTATACTTTGGGTTAGATTTTGTTTCTTTTTCTTTTCTTTTTAATTTCAGTCCTAAAAGGATTTGGCTCCTTGGGTGAAGTTCTCTTTGGTCATGGGCCCAGCAAGGTCCAACCGAGGGTGACTGCAGAAGTCATAGAGATTCTGTGGTCCAGCAGACCCATCACCATGAGAGATGGAGCCAGAAAACTGCAAAATTTCTCTGACAAGACCTCAAAGAACATGCATGAGAGGAAAAGAAACATATGTGSCTCAGCAGCTCTCAGCCTCGTGTCTCAAGAAAGGAGTAACATGCTTCAGAATTCTGCACCCTGGAGTAAGTGGGACACTGAGGAACCCCAGCAGCAGCCCCCAGGGAAACGCTGCCCATGCTGCCAGGGAGCCCTCCYGGCACACACCTACCCCAGGCCTGGCTGACACAGCAGGGAGGTGGTGTCCACCCAGGCAGGAGGCCAGAAAACAGAGCCTGGGCCTGGTTTCCAGASCCTTAGGAAAGCTGAGAGGTGCCAGCAAACAGCATCTCCCCCATCACGGACTGTGGCCACTCAACCTGGGAAGAGCAGGTCCCCAGGGGCCGCTGGCAGCACGAGAGGCAGGCTCCCAGCTCATTCCCAGGGTCTGCCACAGCAAACCTTAGAATAGACACACGGAGGATCCCAGGGAGACGGAACAGGCTTATCCACCCCCTCAGTCATCTCTGCTCTGTTCAGCTCTGAGAAACATCAGGCTGCCGAGTCCCAGAGCTGCTCCGTGGGAATGAGGAGCGGCAGCCTGGCAGGGTAGGCTGGACATCGCACCCTTGTTATTTATTCCTTGCAGTGGTTGCAGATAAGCCCAGCTATTGCCAGGTTTTGCCCCAGCTGCCCATCTGTGCACATCTCCGATGAGGATGAGGCTGGGTGTGCCCTGAGAGATGCCTGGAGAGGTGGCTGCATTTGCTGAGTAGGATAAATAGTAAATAAAAGTTCCTGGGCTGTTCTTTGTCCCAGGGACCACTGCAGTGACGTGTTTTGAGTCTACACACGTGAGAACTTCAACACACTCTTCCTCTCAAAACACAGGGTCCCTCACCCGTGCCTGGCCCCAGACTGCCCAGAGAGGGACCTGTGCCGGAGCCACGCTGGGGGACAGCCATGAACCCTCGATGGGTGCCTGAGCTCAGCATCTGGGCCAGTACCYGCCCAGCAGTCACCCACAGCCCAGGCAGTCCTTGCAGGGACAGGGAGTCCTCTTCCTCCGGGATCCCAGCTGCACCCTGCACACACCAGCTCAGAGGAGGGGCATTGCCTCTCACCTCGCCATGCACAGGCTGCTGAAAGCCACGCTGTCCTGCTCTTCTGTTTGCTAGAAACAGTATCACCAAGCTGGCAGCTCCCATGAGCTTTAACCAGAACAAAAAAAAGCTTCAGGGCTTTCCAGCTCTGAATTACAGACACAAGTTTTTGGAAGAAGGCCTAGATCTTGTCCCCTTGGCTTAAAGACTGGAAAGTCTCAGCTACAACGGCTTAGTCTCCCTGACACATCCCATCTGCAGAGGTGCATTTCCTACTCAGGTACCACAGGCTGGGAGCGCTGGGAATGTCCAGCCTGGAGAAGAGAGGGCTCCAGGGAGACCTTAGTGCCCCTTCCAGTGCCTAAAGAGGCTTCAGGAGAGCTGAAGAGGGACTTGGGACAAGGGATGGAGTGACAGGACAAGGAGGAATGGCTTCGCACTCATGGAGGGCAGGGTTAGACAGGATATTGGGAAGAAATTCTTGGCTGTGARGGTGGTTAGGCCCCAGCACAGGCTGCCCAGAGAAGCCATGGCTGCCCCATCCCTGGAAGTGTCCAAGGCCAGGCTGGACAGGGCTTGGAGTACCCTGGGTTAGTAGAAGGTGTCCCTGCCCATGTCCTTCATGGAGGAAGCTGGAATGAGATAATCTTTAAACCCTTTCAACCCAACCCATTTTGTGATTCCACGATCCATGATCAGTATTGCACGGGACTCCTCTGCAGTCCAGGGTCAGGCTGTGCCGCCCTGACATCCCTGGGACACTGTTCTGGYGCCCAGCACAGACAAAGCTTGTGCCCACCCCGGGAAGGGAGAGCTCAGCTCTGTCCCTGCCGGCACCACCTTGGGGCGGTGTGACAGCCTCTGCCACGAGAGCAAAGAACCTGGCTAAGTGGATATGCCACCAGGCCTGTAAACAGCCTCCCTGAAAATGTTTCCATTTTCTTGAAATCTCATGGTTTTGGAGGAGGTTTGCCCTTTTTTTATTTGTGTTGTTGCATTTGCATTTTTTGGTAGCTTTCTCTCACAACTCTCAGGGAGACAATGTTGATGTTTAGTGTTGGAGAACAGGGTGACATGAGAGTTTCAAAACACATCTAGTCAAAATCTATTTCACCCTTATAAATAACAAAAACAACAACAGCAATTAGCAATATAAAGGACTGGCAGTGCTGTCTCAGTACAAAATACAAGCGAGCATCTCTGTGTGTTTGCTGTTTGCTGCATACTTGCAATTAGTTCTTGTCTGCAGAAGGCAAAGTGCACTGTTTATGGTTTTACTGCAGCATCCAAGTACTTTATATGCTTATTTTTCATAACAAAATTACTTTGTCCATAAATCAGGCCTAAACTCACAGGCAGCTTTGACCCCTTGCTTCAACCTCTCGCTGTAGATCAGCTGTTCATAAACTGAGTGCCCAGATTCCATGTCCAGGGCTGCATTAAGAGTAAAATATTTGGGAAACACAATTTGCATCACAGCTCTTTAAGTAAGTATTTGGCTTCCTGGAAATGATGACTCATGGTTGGGATGTGCAGAAATGTACCAATAACATAACCTTTCGATCCTCTAATGCCAGACAGATCCTCACAAACCCAGGCTTCGTGCTGCCCAGATGGCGGGCACAGCAGCCCGTATATATAGCATCACTTCAGACTCAGCCTTTTTGCAATGTGTGGGAAAGATAAAAAAGGGGCAGAACATAACACCGAGGTCAGGCAGCTCCCAGAGCCACACTTTATCGGTCCATCTCTGATCAGCTTCTTCCTCTGCCACCCAGATGATTTAATAAGCAACAGTTTCTGGAATGAGCCCTGTGTCCTGGCATATTTTATAGGATCTTTCCAGCGTGGCTGTATTAGGTATAAAGAGCTTTACGAAGAAACCGTCCCGGTGTGGGTCCGGTCCCTGGCAAGGTGAAGCAGCTGCACTGTTATTGCTCAGAAATGTATATAACATTGTCACTGAAGAAGCCTCATTTGTTCCCTAACACAGGCACTTACAAGCAAAGGGTGAGATTTCCAAACAGCCCCCTGGCAAGTGTCACCAGCCAGGAGAGGTTTGTGCCGAGCTCTGCCAGCCACAGACGCGTGTGGGGCCACCGTGCCCAGAGCCACCTCAGGCCCTCRGTGCCCTTCTCCCGGGGTCTGCARATGTGACCCTGGGCACGAAACAAATCGGAGCAAACTCCATCCCTCCACGGATGAGTGGGCTCAGCTTTCTGCCACAGTCATCCTCTTCCTGCAGGCAGATGCTCCTCTGCAAAGCCAAAATCACAGTTTTCCAAGGGACTTTCTTTCTTTCCCGGCAATTCTGTTTGGGATTAACCCTGCATTGGTCTCAGCTGCTGCACTGCATTCTTGGCATTCCTGCTCTACCCAGTCAGCTGGGCTCATTGCCCATGGTGGGCTTGAACCACTGAGCAGATGGGATGAGCCTCRTGGGAGCCATGTGGCCACTGAGCAGAGCAGAGCCCTCTGGCCAGTGAGCCCGGGCTCTTTGAGCACCATTCAGTTTTCTCAGAYTGAGGCAGGACAAAGGAGAGGGACGAGAGCTTCCTTCAGACCAGCAGCCTTCTGCCCAGCTCCAGCTGCCACAGGAGGATGTCTCAACACCACGGCAGGAGCAACAGCCTTGTGCTGCTCGAGAGAGTTTGGAATAATCCTGGCTCGTGCACACTTTCTGTTTGGCTCTCTCTGGATATCTGCAGGCCTCAAGTGATGTCCAGGGCAAGAATCTGCCCCAGGCTGTGTCACCTTAAACAACCCCAGCCCAACAGACAAAACACAGAGCACAGACCAGCCCAATGGCAATCCCAGAATCACTGAGGCTGGAAAAGCCTCCAAGATCATCAAGTCCAACCTGTGCCACATCCCCACCTTGTTGCCCAGACCAGAGCACTGAGTGCCACATCCAGTTGTTCCTTGAACGCCTCCAGGGGTGRGGACTCCACCATCTCCCTGGGCARCCCCCTCCAAAGCCTGACCATCTTTCTAGTGAAGAAATTCTTCCTGAGCTGAAGGACACTGTGAGAAGCGGAGCATCACCAGATACCATTTTTTGGAACTCATCCAGCTGCCAAATGTGGAAAATGAGGACTCCCTGCAGACCCCTCTGCTCCAAATCTCAGGTACCAAACACCTGCATCTGCCTCGCAGCAGCTGCACAGAGKCCAGGAATGCACAGGGGGAGTCTGCAGAGCTCGCACCCCTGGCTGCACACCCTGCCCAGCCCGAGGCCACAGCAAAGCCACGCCTGGCCACGGTCCCCCTTCCCATTTCAAGTGCCAGGCTTTTCCCAGCACCCCAGCCCTGCCAGCATGCGGAGGACAGGGGGATGCTGCCATCCCCGGCCCTGCCGTGCAGCCTCCCCCTGCTCCGGCRCGGGGCTGCAGCCGGCACGGCGCGAGGCGTGCACTGCAGATGGACTGCACAGCTGCAGGGAGCTGGGAGCAGCTGCTGCCTCACACTTGTCAGCAGTGAGAGCTGAGCAGGGATATCCTTTGCTCCAAGGGCCCAGAGCAGCTGCCTACCCTGGCACTCCGCAGGGTCCTGGATGGGGATGCTCCCTCTGCTCTGTTAGGGGACACAGGGAAGTGTGAATCTGCCCAAGTTTCTGTGCTGGCAGTGACACACAAGGATGTCACCCAGGCTTTGTCCTGTATTTCAAGTGTCTCTTCCTCTGCCTGTGGGGAGGGAGGGGAGATCAACACGGACATCCTAGGTGGGGGGATCCACGCAGGGTGTTTGCTGGGAAGACTGAGGCCATCTGACATCCCTGACGATCCCAGAACACGTGCTGGCAGCCACCAACACAAGCCCCATGTCCTGGCAGCACCGGCTTGCCATGGWACAGCATTTCTAAGCAGGGAAACTCCAGCAGTGGCAGGGGCTTCTCCTGTCTCCCTCCTCTCCTGCCAGCATTCCCTGCTGAGGAGGGTGAGGGCCCCTTTGCCAGCCTTCCTCCTGCTTGGCCCAGCCTGTCCCTCSCGGCAGGCAGTGAGCCAGAGCACCATCACCTCCAGCAGGCAGCTTTACTGGCTGACACTATAAATGTTCTGTGCTCTCATGGATTTGATGCTGTTTTTATGAACTTGGAGCTCAGTGTGGCTGTTTAGTTTGAGATGAGCGAGGAATGTATTAATAGTTGGGTAAAGCGCACTCCGAGCTTCTAATCTGACCGGGCTGTTTGCTTTAGGGAAAAAACACTTCACTTTTTCCATTCATTACTATTCCTTGTTAGTGGCTGCAGCACTCGCCCCCAGCACACCGGAGGCTGCTTTAACCCCTCTCCCACTGCACCCCAGCCACCCATGCCGTCACACAGAGAGGAGACAGCATCTGGCACAGCCACACAAAGACCATTCCCTCCCGGACCGTGCTGAAGCCCATGGGCACGAATCCTAGCGCCAGGCTCAGCCAGACCTGTGCAGTGGGGATGCCACATTGTGAAGGTCTGGCTGTGGGCACCGCACCCATGGACCTCAGCAGCAGCAGGGTCTCACCCACAGCCCACCCAGGCAGGCCCCTCCACCCTGGGACRGGAGGAGGACACTGCTCTGCTCTCTCAGCTGTGCCCACCCATTGGTGGCCAGTCCCAGCCAGAGCCCGGGTGCCCTGGCCTGGCAGCCGCCCTGCTGGTGAAGAGCAAGGGAAGCAGTTCACCAGAGTCTCTTTGGAATTTGAGGGGACGCGCTGTGTGCCGGGGGCTTGTCCCGCTCTGCCCACYGGCCCCGCCCGCGGCGCAGCGATTGATTTACGCTCAGATGAGGATCTCGGCGGCGTCCTGCTAAGTCTCTTATCCAACATGAACTTTCCATAAGCAAGGCTCTATTTTTAACTCTGCAAGGCCCAGCAGAGGGGTTGTCTTGCAGGGCGAGGGGGTGAGGAAGACACTGCAGCCGGGCAGGGTGACCCCAGGGAGCTCTGAGCATGTCAGGGGGCAGCAGGGCCGTGCCCAGGGCAGTCTGCTGCTACCAGTTCTGCCGACAAGCTTGAAGCTCTGGTGTACTGGCAGACACTAGAGGATCTTTGGGGTTTGGATGGTGGACACTAGAAGACCTTCGGAGTTTGGATGGTGGGGTAGACGTGGGGCCAGGCAGTGGGGTGCTTGCCCATTGGCCACCACAGAGGGGAGATCCCACGGCAGAGCTTTGTATCCAGTCCACAGCAAGCAGGGCAGGGCCATGAGGGGTCTCACCTCCATGACACAAGGTGCCCGTGCCCATGTGAGTGAGGGTAACAGACCCTTCCAGCACTTGGGATACAATGGTTTGAACCCACCACTGACGACCCAGAGGGAGCCAGAGTGGGGTGCAGAGGTGTATGCCCCATCCCAGAGCCTGGCTTCAGCTGCAAGGACCCTGCCCTGCCACCGGCAGAGGGCACGGGAAGGTCTCTGCGTCTTCCAGCTCATGCTGTGAGCAGGTCCCAGGCAGGGCCAGAGCTCAGCCACCACCAGCACCCGCCAGCGCAGCTCGAAGGGCGCGTCCCAGCCCCGCCGGTCATTGCGGTGTTTGGAAAGAGAAGGGCAGAGGTCAGAGGAGCCGGGCAGGGCACTGTAAATCGTGGCAAAGGGACAGCACTCCACGGAGCCTCTTCCAGAGGACAGCAGCCCACACAGCAGCCGGGGTAGTGGAGTGGCCATCCCTCTGCAGCAGCRCCTGTGTCCAGCCGCTGCCAGGACCAGGTGAACTCTGAGCTCTGGACAGAGATCACACCTTCTCCTGGGTCATGAAACCCCTCCAAACTCCTCCCTGCCACAGAAACCCTAAGATCCCACCAGGAGGGGAATGGAAAGACAGCAGAGACCTTGTCTCCAGGGTAGCAGGGAAAGACAGCAGAGACCTYGTCTCTAGGGTAGCAGGAGGAGTAGTTGAGTTCCTTAGACCCTACCCCAGGGCACTGCCACCCCATGCACCCCATTCTCAGTGATCCTGGTGCTCAGCAGGGACTGACACCCCATGCAGCTCATCTCCCCCAGACTCAAATCCTCTCTCCTGCTCTGTATACTCAGATCCTCGTACCACTGACTGATCAACAGATATATCCCTCTGCAGCAAACTTTTATTTTCCATGCATGCCAGATTTTCGCACAGTCCCAACCCCACAATTAGCCTCTGCAGCCTGTTCCCAAGCACTCTGTCCCATCCAATTTTAAATTACTCCAGCAATAGAGCTCTTGCTCTGTCCCCTGGGAAACCACTCTACTCCCATAGATCTTGCTGCCCGGAAGACAGGATTTTGCTGATATTTAGCCCACATTTTCCTCCAGTTAAATTCACTGTGGGGCTCTCAGCTGTGTTGCCCCAGGCAGTTACATCTCCTCCACTTCCATGGTTCTTTAAGCATTTGCTTATTTGCCATGACCTTTCTGGTCAGCTGTTTTTCCCACTTTTAGCTCTTCTGCCCTTTAGGCTTGTCAGCCCCTTATCATTTTGTTTGGCTTCCACAAGAGATGGGCTCTCAGCAGGGCTGTGCAGAGGATTCCTACGAGCGCTTTCCAAATCCCTGTAAGGGTCTTTCTTCCCCGGCTTTTGATGAGGGAGTGCTGGCCCCTCCCTCTGAGGGGACCTAATGATGATGCTCTCACATATGTAAGGAGGAGGTTTGCACCTTCCCATCCCCTACTCTAGGCTGAGTGTTTG
The DNA here is from genome assembly GCA_018881555.1 of Amblyornis subalaris. Taxonomy (NCBI): domain Eukaryota; kingdom Metazoa; phylum Chordata; class Aves; order Passeriformes; family Ptilonorhynchidae; genus Amblyornis; species Amblyornis subalaris. Next base: position 963,578 of record JACAXG010000175.1, on the reverse strand, counting down.
GCATTTTACTTGCAAAAACAAGCCTTGCTTTATTGTGGAGACAGAGAGAAAGGAAGAATTAATACTGGGCTTAGCACAACAGGCATTTGGAAGAGACACTGCGTTACACATGTGCACAGGTCGATTCAAAACTTCCCCTACGCTAATTTACAGTGGGGATTAAGGAYTTATATGCTGGCAAATCAGAGTACCAGTAAATCAGACTGCAAGAAGGCAAGCACAAGAACACCATCAGAAATGTCAACACCGAGAAGTTTCTTCTGATTCTCATTAAATTAATGTATAAAAGTCTCGACATTCGCTTGGTCAAGAAGCAAAAAAGCAACTTTCATTTTGTCTGATTATTATACAAAAGGTAACAACAACCTGATGCCTTGTACACAGTAACACCTGATGTCACACTATAGGATAACCCCCCCACCAAACATAAGATTAAAAAAAAAGTAATGAAATGGCACTTTTGCATTGAAGTGCCTCTAACATTTTACTTGTGCATATAAAGCACGAAACTTCAATTATTCATTTAGATATTTTTGTAACAATAATGAGCATGGAAAACCAGCCAGTTCTGTGTGCTCTCCACAGCAGCATCCAAGGGAAAATGCTCAACCCCAGACTCAAGCCCCATGATGAGCCCCGAGACCAAGGACCACTGAGCACCCAGCTGTCCTCCTGGGCCATGTGATCCTAAAGCACAAACCTTTCCCTGCCCTAGAAATTTTATGGGTGAAAAAAAATACCCCTGGAAGGGGGAAGCATTATGGTGACATCAAAAATCTCAGACCCACTTCCCAGTATACTTAACTGGAAAATATTTTGCTTCCACTTTTCTCAGTTGGTTCCCCCAGCTCCCCTTCTTTTCCCTGTGAACAGACAGCTGGGCCTTGGGAAAGGGAAGGAGCCAAGCACTCCCCCTCAGCACCCACCCTGATGTGCCGAGGGTGTTTGGGGTTCCCAGGTGCGGAGGGCTCGGCAGGTGCAGGTGCCAGAGCAGGGGCARGGGCAGGGCCAGGAGCGAGGGGTGGGTGAGGGGTCAGCAGCTCCCTGCTCTCCTGGAGTGATGGATATCACCCTGATAAGCACTTTGCCAGCACCCTGCCTGTCGGGAGGCAGAGGGCCTGGCTCTCACTGCGTTTCTACTGGCACATTTCACCTCTAATTTGGGAAAAAATCTGGCACTCCACCCGTGCAGGGCTGCCAAGGGCTGCTCTAGATAATCTCTCCAAATAGAATGATGTGAAGTCTCCACTCAGCTGATGTCATGGGCAAGATTCCTGCCAGATTCAGTGAGACCCTGCTCTGTCCCTGGCCATCCCAGCACGAAGGGGACAAGCCTGGAGTGGTGGCCCTGCAAGTGTGCATGGAGACAGTGGTGGCAGGTCTGTTCCCATGGTCCCTGGGCCACAAGTGTGGCTGCAGGTGCTGGGTGGGATTTCACCCCAAGTGAATCTTTCCCATGTCTGGGATCATGTCCCCATCTGATAAATATCATATCTGTCCATATCATATCTGATAAATAACCTGTGGTGAATGACACTGATGCCACCACTGTGGAGAGCTGCTCTCCATGCTCCCTGTGTCTGACAGTGACACCAGAGGCAACGAACTGTTCCTGCAGTGCCCGTGCCAGTGTCCCTGTGCCTCAGYCAGCACTGCTGCTTCCCCACGCGGCCGGTGCCATCCCTCCAAACACACAGGGATGCTCCTTGGGGCCGTGGCCATTGCCCAGCCAGCCAAGCAGTGCCTGCACAGCCCCCTGGCACCCTTGTGACTTGGACAGTTTGCAAGGGAAGCGGACCAGGGCCACTCTCAGGTCTGGCACCAGCAGGGAGAGCTCCCTGGCCGGTAGGACCACTTGGAGAGGGAAGAATAATCTTATCTTCTTCTTATAACCCCGACCTGAGTTTTGGGGTCACAGATTGCAGGAGAYCCCAAAGTACATGAGTTCAGTGTCCCCAGCTGCAGCACACATCAAACAGCCTCTTTTACAGCTCTGTCCTGCTCCACCTGRGCCCTGGCCCCAGTCTCAACCTTTTCCCAAAGCTCCCAACTCCTTTCTCCTGGTGAGCCAGCTCCCAGCCCTGTCAGACCATCTTGCATGGGCCTGCCCAGCCCTCAGAAACACACCCTGAAACTGTTTCAAAGCCTTTTCTTCATTCTCACAGGAAGTTCTCATTCCCAGGAAAGGATTGATGACCCAACCCTGCAGCTCCTGTGCTGCCCTTGGCTGCGGAGCCTCATGGGTGAGGCTGGCTGGCAGGGACAGCCCTTGGAGGAGGGGGACAGGGAAGTCCAAGCAGTTGATCTGCCAGGAGATGCACTATGAGGGGCCAAACTGCAGCTCCAGCTCATTCMCACTTTGATCAAAAATTAGAAAGATTTAATGGAAAAAAAATCATTTCTGCACAACAAGTTTTCTTCACATGCAAGGCTTTTTTCCTGATCTCTTTCAGTTCCCTCCTAAGAAATGAGGTAAGAGCCAYGGTCCTGTCTCTCCAGCCTGTTTGTGTGGGACACAGTCCAGAGTAGGGCCTGTCTCTCACTGGGGGCTGGCTCACAGAGCTCGATGTTGSTCTGGCTGCGCTCACACGGCATCGGGAACAGCAGCATTCCCTCAGGCAGCACCACCCCACTGGCTCCTGGATTAAGTACTGTTCCTGCAGGGATAAGCTCTACAGGTGCCTCTGAAACTGACGAAAATACATTCTCACAAAAAGACACACCTGTGTGCTCACAGACACAGATGCACAGTGCACAAAGGGATAAGGAACCCRGGGAATCCCTGGCTCTGGGATAACAGGCGTGCTGCGGATGGGATGGTCATGCTGCTTCTGACCCCGTCTCAGCCATACTCCTAAAAATAAGAGGTAGTAGTGCAAGAAATCAGTGTCTGTGCTGCACAGAGCAGTGAACCCTTGGCAGAATGTCACGGGATCACTGTGCAGTACAGGGATTTCGAGGGCTTTCTCTGAGCTGGGGATGAGAGACAGCAGGACATGGGAATCCTCATTGTTCTAACGAGAAAATTACCCCCAGATCTGGTCTACTACTTCCAACAAGAAGACAACTCTGAGCAAAGGGGTTTTTTCGGCAGATGTGTAGATGCTGGGTGATGGCTGGTGTGTGGTCTCTGCTTCTGTAACCCCAGGGGCTCCCCAGTGAACGCCTTCCAGGTAAAATCAGGTTGGTCTCCACGGGGTCATTGGCTGCTGGGAGGTTCCCAGGACAGCTGAGATGTCCCTTCCATGGCTATGGGAAGGATGAGCACCTCCTGCAGCAATGCCACGAGCACAGAGATCCTCCTTTCCTCCCTGCATTCCCTGGGTGAGGGATCAGGCCGCTCCAGGCTCTCCTCTCGGCTGGTCTGTGCTGAGGGAGGGGAACAGCAATTGCTATTTTCCTTCCCTTTCCTGGCCCTGTCCTCCCCTGCGGTGGCCGGGGCTGGGCTGTCAGCGCTGTGCTGGCTCACTCTGCTTTCCAGGGAAAGCCAGGGCAGGCCAGGGGTCCCCATGGGCTGTTCTCAGTCTCTTAGCGATGACTGAGTTGAACCAGCTCTCGAGGAGTCGGCCCAGGAGGGCTGGACTGGGCCAGGGTGCTCTTTGTAGGTGGAGAAGGGCTGGGAGTGCAGCCTGGCCGGGCAGCATCCCGGGATGGGGCCGGGTGGACACCGGGAGCTGCCGCGGGAGCTGCTGGAGAAGGGATGAATTTCCCAGGCCGACTGTAGGGGTCATCAGCCTTCAGCTTTTACACGCAGGACTTGTCAGCTCCCTTATTCCAGCCCTCTGGAAGCAGCTGTCCCCACGGGCCACCAGGACACCCAGACAGACGGTGGATAAACAAAGCCTGTGTTTGGCTGAAGGACACAAGTCCAGATCCAGAGCTTCCAGGCAGGAAGGGTTCCCCCCACAGCAGCACCATGCAGGCTGGGGCAGGGGCAGGCTCTGGGCCTTCCTGGCAGGAAACCACACATGRCTTCTGCTCAGTGGACAGAAAGCAGCTCTGAGAGGAGTCGGTGGGACARGCTTGGGAGGAGAGGCTGTCTCTGGATGGTGGGGACCCTGCCTCGGCAGATGGAAGGGATGGCCGGTCATATCCAAGCCTTCCCCAACCAAGTTAGGATCCCAGAATCACAGAATCATTCAGGTTGGAAAAGACCTCCAAGATCACCAAGTCCAGCCTGTGCCCAATGCCCACTTTATCCCCAACCCAGAGCACTGAGTGCCACATCCAGGCCTTCCTTGGGCACCTCCAGGGATGGGCACTCCAAACCTSCCTGGGCAGCCCCTGCCAATGCCTGAMCACCCTTTCCATGAAGAAATTCCTCCTGATGTCCAACCTGAGCCTCCCCTGGCACAGCTTGAGGCCGTTYCCTCTCCTCCTGTCCCTGTTCCCTGGGAGCAGAGCCCGACCCCCCCTGGCTGCCCCCTCCTGTCAGGAGTTGTGCAGAGCCAGAAGGTCCCTCCTGAGCCTTCTTTTCTCCAGGCTGAGCCCTCCCAGCTCCCTCAGCTGCTCCTCATAGGGTTGTTCACACTCTGCCTACAAAAGCCTTCTCAACAGTTACTACAGCTCTGRGGCAAGGTCTGTTTCCTCGATCTCCAAGGGGAAGATAAATCGTGAATTTTCATGATGAATTAACCTGCAACTCCTCCCTGTGTGGCAACTGGTTAAAAATACCCTCGGGTTTTCTGAGGCAGAGACTATMATTTTCTCCAGCATCCCAAGAGAAGCAGCAACTCCTTAGGGTTCCAATGAGGCCAGTTCTTGGCAGAGCAAAGGAAAGGTTTTGGCCAAGTGAACTTGGGCAGAGCAGAACCTGGCAAAGCACAACCTGGCAGCAAGAAGCAGCCAAAGCAAAGCTGTCCTGGCTGCTGAAACAAGGTGTGTCTGCAGCGTTATGTGTCTCTTCACCTTAAAGGTCCCATGGGGTGTTTAGAGGATGCTGTACCAGAGTTGTCTGACTGGAAAGCCTTTCAACCAAGCTCACCAAGATTTATCCTTGGTGACTGTCTCCTGGGCAGAAGAACATGCCTGTGGCCATCCAGGGCAGCAGAGCAGACCTGAGACCCAGGAATGGTGCCCAGCCCSCAGCACTGGTGGGCAGGACTGAAGGGCAGCGAGGAGAGGGGGTGTGAAGGGAGAGGAGAAGAAAGGGTGGAGCAGGGGTGACAGTGGCCATGCCTGAGGTGTGGRTGCAGGGAGGATGCAGATGTAGGAGCAGTTCTGCTTCCCACAGTCGTTGCACTGAAATCCTGGCACTGTGGCTGTGCTGGGGCTCAGGCACCGGCTGGCAGCGAAGGGCACGAGAAGCAAAGGGAACCCAGGGAGAAGGGAGGTGGAAAATGCCAGGGAAGGGGACAGCATGGAGGGAGATGTCATTATCTGGGTCTTAAGCTGCTGCTCCCGAGTGGCCAGACACAGCCTGTCCCTCACCTCCGCAGGGTGACACGCTGGCACAGGGTGACACAGCCACACAGGGTGACAGTGACATAGGGTGACACCAGGGGAGCACTTGGCACAGGAGCTCCCCAGGGAGAGGCCAAAACAGGTGGGAGCTTCCTGGGGGACACAGCACATGGCACCAACGGACAGCTGGATGAGGAAGTGGAGGTGGCTGAGGGTGAAGCAAGTGGCTGTGAGCTGTCACCTCTGAGCTCAGGGGATGTGGGAACCAGGTGGGGCCACAGGGGATTCTGGATGGGATCTGTGCTGCCAAGGATGGGGCTCCCCACTGGCACACCTGGGATCTGACARTTTATTCTGCCTGCACCATTGTTGCTTCAGCAGGAGATGGGGGSAGCATCAGCACTGACCCCTGGGGGCCACTCTGCCTGGGCAGCCCCCTCCCAGCTCGGCTCCAGGGGCACAGCACATGAGGTGCACACACGTGCAGCTTGAGCTGGCAGGATCATAATCCCAATCCAAAGAAAATTCTGCCATTTGGAGATAGGATTTTGTCTCTAATCAGGATGAAAACAACAAATTTTCAACTGGCCAGTCACGTGTAATTTGAAGAATGGCACTAGAGCCAACTGAAGTAATTCAGTTTGAATTTTTTTTTTTTTTTTTACTTCTTATTTTTATGGGGTATACTGGAATAATAAAGTCAGTAGGATACAGAAACAAAAAGTCAAAATAAAAAATCAGAATGTTTCACCAGCTAGTGTAAAAGCCAAATATCTTGACATCAGCAGAATGTTTCATTTCAATGTTTTTTCTAAACAAATTTAGACTATGGAAAGTTTCCATTGAGATGAATTGGCAGAAAAGGGTGACCAGCTCTCCTGGCAGGGCGTGGGCTGGCTGTGCCCAGGGGAATGGTGCACAGCCCACCTGGGGGCACACACAGAGACCTGCCTGCCTTCCCCAGGATGTGCCTCACGTTCAYCCCCTGGCAGTCCCTGTGTGCCTGTGATGGAGCTGAGCTGGAGCTCTCCATCCAGCTCCCTGCCTGGCACGGGGAACAGTCCGCTGGAGATGGAGCCACCAAGCCATAAAGCACCTGCAACTGGATCACTTSACACTGGAGCAGCGTCTCAGGGAGGCTGTTCCTCTGCTCCTGGTGTCTGCCAGGCCCTGCCCATGGGAAGATCCCTGCTGTCTGTGGAGCACGGGAATGAGCACAGGGGCTTTGTGGCTCACCCTCTGCCAGAGCAGTGCTTCCAGCGRGAGCCGGGCCCAAGGCCAGACGGCCTCCCTGGACACGCTGTGGGGTCAGCCAGCACGGAGCACTGCTGGGTTGAGATGCCCCATTTGGTGGCAGCCTCTGCTCTGCCTGAGGGACAATGAACCAGCCCCTCTGCCGGGGGCAGGGAGATCCCAGACTTCACACAAAGYGTTGGAGAAGGCCAGAGCTTCCATTTCTCATCCTCCCTGGAGGAGGATCAATGTCCCCTGTGGCACAGACATGTGGCCTTGGTCTTCTGCAGGCTCATGCTCGGCAAGGGAACCAGCTCTGCTGTGAGCACCGCAGAGCCCTGACCACCCCTGCCCTGCCCCACACCGGKCACCAGGGCACAGGGAGGGTGTGCTTGTTCCTCGAGCCCTGGAGATTCTCCTGTGGGCATCTGGCACCTCTCCTGTGAGAAAATGCCATGAGAATTGGGATTGCTCAGTCTGGAGAAGAAAAGCTTCAGGGTGACCTAATTGTGGCCTTCTAGTACCTGAAGGGAGCTACAAGAAATATGGGGAGAGACAATTTACAAAGGCCTGGAGTGTCAGGACAAGGGGAAATGGCTTCCCACTGCCAGAGGGTGGGGTTAGGTGGGATATTGGGAAGAAAGTGTTCCCTGTGAGGGTGAGGAGGCCCTGGCACAGGATGCCCAGAGAAGCTGTGGCTGCCCCATCCCTGGAAGTGTCCMAGGACAGGCTGGAGGGGGCTTGGAGCACCCTGGGATAGCAGAGTGTTCCTGCCCATGGCAGGARTGGAACAAGATGAGCTTTGAGGTCCCTTCCAACCCAAACCATTCTAYCATCTACCTGCCGACTCAGGTGACCCCAAGCACTGTCACCGGCTGCAGTGCCAGCCCCCCTGAGCTCAGCTGAGCTGCCAGGCTGGAGCAGAGCTCCTGGGGAAGGGATGAGCCTCCCCAGCGGCAGGCACTGCTGCATGGCTGTGGCATTGCTTGCTGCAGGCGTCACAGGGGAGCTGAGGTCTCTGAGCACTACCTTGGCTGCCAAGCCAGCAGCAGCCTGCCCTGCCCGCAGTGCGGGGCGGGAAGATCCTCACCATTCCAACAAAACCTCTAAAAGCATCAGAAAATGTTCCCACCCCACATCGGGATCAAACCAAAAACTCGAGCAATTTCCATGAAAAACCAAAGGCGCTCCCGGATGGATTGCCRTGGCATGAGACCAGCTGGGGTGTGGGAAGGAGGACCAAGGTCTTCTCCAGTGCTGGCAGAGGGGGGACTTGGCTGGAAGTGTCCCAGACCCCAGCTGAGCTCGAGACTGGCGTGTTTGTACGGCCTGTCCCACTGCAACTCTCCTCAGCATAAATAAAGGAATAATCACTTGAACTTGAGCCCAGGTCAGTACCTTAACGAGCAGACTGCAATCCAACTTTCCCTTTGACTTAATGAATATTAATTAACTAGACACAATTGAGCAGCTCCAGCAAGACAGGGAAGGCATGTGCTTGTCCTGGGGTGTCCTGAGTGCTGTGCTCTCCCGGGTCACAGGGAACTGGAGTCAGGGCTCTGCTCTGCTGTGCCCCTCCCAGCTGTGACCCCATCAGTGATGTTGGGCACTGAGGGTGGTCTGCCCCTGCTCCAGGAGACAATCCCTCCCCAACACCCCTGACCCTCTCAGATAAGACTTTAACTCAAACTGGTGCATTCCTGTGTGACGTTTTCCTCCTTATTAATCAACTAGTTCATTTTTTCCCCCAAAGAAACTCTGTTGTGATGGAAAATTCTGACGTAGAGGTGAAGCTGCTGCTCGCAGGCAGGCTCAGAGACTGCTGGCTCTTGGAGACTGCTCTGCTGAATCCCCAGAGTGGGTGGGCACAACAGCCTTGCCCCGCTTTGGCACACATGGAGTGAAGGGTCTTTGTCTCCTGCACCAGCCAAGCCGATTCCTGGAGAGTCAGACATCGGGAGGCATTGCTCTGCTGTGAGGTGGGCAGGTGAATTCACACGGGGGACGTGGCCCAGAGCAGGGCAAGTCGTTCTCCATCATGGTAGTCCYTGCACCCTGGCACTGCCCTGGCCCAGCCGTGGGCAGAACGATGTGCTCAGGCACGACCCCAGCTGAGGGCGTGAGGGGCTTTGGGGAGCGAGGATGGGCTGCTGCTCTCACGCCGGGGAGAGCACAGCCTCCCAGGAACACCCATGCCAACAGTACATGATGCTCTCCAGATGCTCCCTCTTCTGCTCACAAAGGCAGAGATTGACACAATAAACAAACAATTTGTAAAATTCTTTAGCGAGGGCAAAAAACCCCACATTAAATGGAAACATGGATACCCCCTGAAAGAGTGCAGGAGGGGGGAGCATTCCCAGGACCTGATGTTATACCAGTGGGTATAGAAATGGAAACATGCTCAGGACTGSATTTTCAGGCGGGGCAATTCACCAGAGAATAGGAAGTTGCCAGTCCCCAGTCCCCAGTCCCCAGACAATGTTGTGCCTCGTTCAGCAAAGGGAACAGTGATGTGTCTGCACGTGGCTGGGGGAGCTGGGGGGTCTGTGCAGGGGGGCACAGACACGCTCCTCACACACCACCCCCCACTGTCCCGGCCACCCTCCGGGCTGGGATTCTCCTCCCGGACTCTACTCCTGCCCCAGGCAGCACCAGGTGTCATGGGCACCACCACCACCACCTCATGAGGAGGTTCTGACCACCCAGGCTGGTCTTAGGTGACTTCATTTAAAGCCCTGTGTGCCAAAGATCCATGAGTATGAGAGAAGCTTCTCTAAAACTACATTTCTTGCTTTCTGAATTTCAAGGAGTGGCTCAAAATCACACCTATAAGGGCTCCTTTGTGAGATCTGTCCCATGCTTCCCTCTGGCCTTTCAGCCACCATCATGCTCCCAGACCGGGTCTGGTTCCAGGAGGAACCAAGGAAGCCCTTGCTGCTGGCAGCATTATCCTACCCATGAACTCCCTGAAATAAAGGGTTAATCAAGGGGGACAGTCCAGCTTGTCAGGGTCTGACTTCAGAGGAGAATCTGACCCAGAGCTCTTGGACCCACAGCACTGGGTGTTGGGTGTCTGTGTCACGACAATGCCACTGCTGGGTCACTGTTCACCTGCCCATGGGGCTGTCCAAGGTCAGTGACCTGCTGTGTCTGTGACAGCCCAGCCTCAGCCCTGTGCTCCATGTCCTCGGGAACACAGCATCTTCCCAGTCCTGGCATTCATGGGATACRATACCCATCCAACACTCTCTGAGTCCAGTCCCTGAGCTTTGTGGCACCAGGATTTTTGGTTCCTTATTTCTGTCTTTTGGAAGCTTTTCAGGCCTTTCCCTTTGATGCCTGKAAATCACCTTCCACCCTTTCATGTTCATGACTAGATTGTCCTGTGACAGGCGTGTCCTSCAGCTCCAATGGCTCTCTCTCCACYCAGAGATCATCCCCTTCACAGCCTCTCACAGCTGAAGTGTCTGAGTCCCACCTGGAGTGACAGACTCTTCCTCCCTCACCTCCTGGGAGCTGATGTTCCTCTTGAGCTTTGACTGCACTTTTTAGCCTTTTTACTTGGCGCGAACTTYGGCAGCATGATCTCTCTTTTGGTGGCAAAACCATGACTTAGAGTAATTTAAAAGTATAAGGTCTCAGTACTTCTTTGAGGAATCCCACCAATTATTTCTCTACAAAATGAAACTTCTCTTTTCAACACCATAGCCTCCTTGTCTCTTCTAGCCAGATCCACTAACTACTGCCCTGTCCAGGCTCCCTTCAGCAGATGGCAGGGTCAGGAGATGTAGATTCCAGCCCTTTGGCCACAGACTCATCTGCCCCTGGTGTCAGGGTCCAGGGTTGCTCTGGAACACCTCCTATGACTGCAGTGACTAAAGAGCCAGAACCCCCACGTTTTCCCTGGCAGATGCCATACAATGCGGCACATGCCACCAGGATACCCTGGTGTTGGGAGGGAGGCGGAGGAGCCCCTCGGAGAGACCCTGTGCCTGTGCTGGGAGGGATGGCAGCGTCCTGTCAGCAGCACGGGGCTGAGCTGCTGCCAGCCACAGCCTGCAGTGACGGGCCAGGGCTCAAACAGCCCCAGAGCGAGTGTGGCCTGCACAGGAACAGCTCCAGGGATGATTCAGAAGCAGAGTCCACATGAGCCTGCCCTCCCAGCCCCAATTTTCACACGACTTAGGTGGGCTGTTCCTGTAAGGCACATCCAGCAGCTGCTCCACTTCTCGTATCAGATAAAGTGCTGAGGTCTCGTGTCAGGGACTCACTAACGAGCAAAACGTGGAGCATGTGCGAGCGGGAAGGGAGAAAGGCTTGGGGTTTGCTGCAAATTCCAACAGGCTTTGCGGAGGCAGGAAAGTCTTTCCTGGAGTTATTTCTGTCTTTCCGCTCATTGCGAGGGGGGAAATGGTATTGTAATTTCTAACCAAGATTTCACTRTGCTATTGCCTCTCTCTGATTTACCATCCTCAAATCCCTGTGGAAGTGCCTTAGCTGGTCTGGGCCAACTTTTACTTTGGCAGTTCAGGAGGAAAAATCACAAATGTCTGTGAAAGTCACCAAAATATTCCCTAAGTTTTCATCACTTGAATGAATAAAAAGAATAAAAAGCAGAGCAGAGAAAGGGGGGAGGGCTGGAAAGAGTGCAGAGAGCAAACAAGCATCGTTTAGAAAAGCATGCTGTTATTCCTGGAAGTTGGTTTGTGGAAAGACAATTTACAACGCCTATGAAAAGTTTGGCTATTCATCCCATTCCCATTTGGAGCTGGTAACCACAATGGCAAGCTCCCCTTCGCAGAGCAATTACATAGCGTGATCTCCAAACCCAAACAGCTTCACCCAGCCCAAAGTGCTGTTTCCAGCTCTGTTCCTGGGGTACATGAGCTGTATTTTACACAATGGGCAAAACTTGGCACCGTAAACGAGGCCACTACAGAAAATTACATTTAACTTTTGTTTGCCCTTCCTCCCTTTTGCAAAAGGAAAATATTTTGTAGTTTGTTTGCAGTTCGCTTTCTACAAACCCAAAAGGAATTCCTGCTGGTGACACGGAGGTTTGAAGGGGGAAGGGAGAATCAAAGACCAACCACTGAGAAATAGACTTAAAGGTCTCAAAGAAAGAAGTTTTAAACCTGTATTCCTCACAAAAAAAGAAAAGAAAAAAGTAATATTGGGGAGACATGGAAAAATCCTACTGATTGTTGTGGTGCTCAGCACAGGACTGCCTTTCCTGTGCCCCACGGCAGGCAGGAGAGTTTGGGCGATGTCCAAGCCTCTGTGAATCCTTCAACATGCTGGAAATGGCAGCACTGACACAGGGGCTACCTCTGGCTCGATCCTACTTCCAGCCAGGTGAGAGCCAGTGCTGACCAGACCTGGTCCCTCCACTAAAACTCCCTCTGGCACGGCATCCCACAGCCAACGTGGAGAAGCAGATGGGCAGTTGACTTTCCTTCTCCACTGTCAGGGCTGCATCCTGGTGCCACTCCCTGGGGCCTGAGAGGGCCATTACAGAGGTTCTCCAGCTGGGTCTTGTTCACCTTCCCCTGGAACTGCTGTCTGTGGAACCAAATCACCTGGATTGGGATACAAATCACATACCTGACAGGCCCTACTTCCTCTTGCATAATGGGCAGGGAAATTCCCTTGGCTGCCTTCTCTGGGCAGGAGCTCAGGGGGGCATCACCCCCGGGGCAGCACAGCACAAGTTTGGCTTTACCTGCCCATGTAGCCTAATGGTCTATGAAACAGTTCGAAAGCATTTGGACTCCAGTGTGCCTGTTTTCCCATCCTCTGTGTCCCTTTCCTGCTCACTGGAGGAGGAAAGGTCTACCTGGATAACCTTTGGTGGTTACACAGCAGGGAGACAGCAGCTTTGCTCCTGCTGTCCCCYGTGGGTGAGGGGGGAGGGGGCTGCTCTGGGGCCCTGCTCATTCCTTGCAGGTGGTCAGGGACCCCGGCTGGGCAGCAGGGGCAGGGCACAGTGGGCAGGGGACGTCACTTGGTGCAATATTTGCTAAATAAAGAGCACTTTAAAATAAATGCCAGAACATGCATGTTCCTTAGCTTGGGGTCATACTATTTCGGGACTCTGCAAAGCAAATAACTATTCAGAGAAAATACTGCAGAAAGATCTAGAGAGAACTATGTGTTTTAGCATGGTCTGTTTACAGTGGATCATTGCTGGTCTGTCGAGAGCTGTGCTGTAACCCAGMAAAAATGCATCTGCATTCCTTCGCTGCAAAAATACTCATGCACAGACATCACAACAGCATCACAGCTATTTTCCTTTCTTCCTGGCATTTTGTTGTGCTGTTGTTGTTTTGGTTTTGTTTGATATTTGGTTCTTTCCCAGCTTCTAGAAGATKGACCTAATGTATCCTTGGCCCAGGCTGCAGCGTCAGTCAAATCCCTGGTAATGAGCTCTGCTGCTCGAGGGCTGGAGGCTCGTGGCTGGGGACAGCAGCAGTGCCTTGGCAGTGCTGGAGCCTGGGGATGCTGGCACAGAGGCTGCGTGGCACTGTGAGTAAACAGTGCCATCCCTGCTATTCCTGTCCACCACAGCTCATTCCTCCTGGGGAGGGAGCCTGGACCTGGGACACTCTGTGGCTCTCCTGCTGTGTCCCAGACTCACTGGGCCCCTTTGACCACTGGCAACTGAGTGAGATTGGGTAGGCAGATGAATTCTGCATTTGAGAGTCTGCTGTGGATGGATGGATGGATGGACGGATGGATGGATGGATGGATGGATGGATGATGGAGAGAAACACTTGCCAGCAGGTGCAAGTTCAGGTATGCCAGGGAATCAGCCAGACTGGAAAAACATCTACAAGAGAGTGTTGCCAGGGTGGGTAAAGCAGGTGGTGACAGTGGCAGGGGAAGCTTGCTAGAATGACCTGGCTAAGACAGTTTTCCAAACGCAGGTGTCTCCATCTCCATCTCATCTCCTCTCCCCAGAGAGATGCGCAGGCGGGCAGCCAGGCTGCCTCTGACTCTTGATTTTAGACAGCCTGGTAGCCTGGAGAACCAAAAGCTTCTCTCGTTTTCTGTCCAGGCCGCTGTTGGGACAAGGGGCACTGAGACGCAAAGGCAGCAGAGTGCAGAGCTTCCTCAGGCTGCTCCCACCTTCCCCAGCAGAGTGCAGGGAGACCTGAGCTCCGTCTGACTCCTCTCCTGCCAAACTCTGCGTGCCAAAGGCCTCGGCTGCCCCAGCCCTGTCAGAGCAGCRGCACAAGGCACAACCCACCCACCCCATCACCTCTGTCTGGAGCTGGCTCTCTGCCCTGGGCCCCGGGCTGAGAAGCGATGCCCTCCCGTGTGGGTGGCCGTGCCTGTGAACAGAAGCTCACAGGGAGTGCAGCTGCTCCATCCCGTGCTTTCCCACTTCTCATTCCTCCCGGCTCTACATCCTTGTAACATCCAAACTATTTTTTTCCTTCCCTTTTGCCGGTTTATTGCTCTCCAACCCGCTCTGGGTGAGCAGAGCACTTCTGGGACACATTATTTACTAGAAGGTATTTGGTACATTGCTTTAATAATGAGAACAATTTTTTTTCAAAGCCCTACAAATATGTTTAAAATCTAAATACAATGAGGCAATGCAACATCATTTAATAGTTCCAATAATATGCCAAGCCTGGGAATGACAAAAGCTGCCAGCAGGGTGCTACAAAGCAGGGTTCAGAACCCCACTGCTTCCCAGCTAAGCAGAAACAGATTTCCAGCAGTAAGACATTTGTTAACCATTTTGGAGGCTGCAGGATGGGGCGTGGAACAAGCCCGGCTGCCTCTGTGTCACTGCCTTGCAAAATCCTTGGCACAGGCATGCACCAGCGTCCTTGGAATTAAGGCCCTTGTGAAGACTTAAAGGCTTAGTGGACTAATATACTTAAGATGGATTTTTCCAAATATTATTCTAAGTCATTCAGCAACACCGTGTCCTGGTGCTGGTAAGTGTGAATGAGCAGAGCCCCAGGAGCAGAGCCCACGTGTTCCGGGGTGTTCCCTGCAGAGCTGTGCAGGAGGCTGGGCTGTGGGACAGCCCCGGGGCTGCAGTGGGAGCCTGGGACCCTCCTCCTGCCCAGAGATCATAGAATCATCTTAGAACCACAGAATGGTTTGGGTTGGAAGGCACTTCAAAGCTCATCTCATTCCAACCCTTCCTGCCATGGGCAGGAACACCTTATGCTAGACCAGGCTGCTCAGAGCCCTATCCAGCCTGGCCTCAAACACTTTCAGGGAAGGGGCAAAAGATCATGTGGAGTGTGGTGTGTCCCAGTCCAACTCTGCCCCTGGGGCTGCTGCGTGCCTGCAGCTCACTGCCGGGGTCACTGCTGGCTCCGGGGTCACTGGTCACTCCGGGCGGTGCAGGGACGCAGGTGCTGTCCCAGCAGGGCACCCAGGAGTGGGGCTCATCTGCACCCATGGGTGAGAATCTGCTGACGCACACGTAGGATGGGACCATGGAGGGGTTTGGGTTGGAAGGGACCTTAAAGATCATCCAGTTCCAACCCCTGCCATGGGCAGGGACACCTTCCACTATCCCAGCTTGCTCCAAGCCCCCTCCAACCTGGCCTTGGACACTTCCAGGGATGGGGCAGCCACAGCTTCTCTGGGCAACCTGTGCCAGGGCCTCCMCACCCTCACAGGGAAGAATTTATTCCTGACGTTTAATCTAACCCTGCCCTCTGTCAGTTTGACCCTTTCTGTCCCTGGGGAAGGGGCTGCACCTTCTCCTCCAGCACAGGCTGTGTCAGAGCACCCCTTGGGCCCTCCGAGCTGTGGGGACTCTCCCCAGGACACAGAGACACCTCGGCTGTGACACACCTTGGCTGGGGACACCTTGACTCGGGGAGGTGACACGGGCTGGGCTGGGCTCCTCCTCACCAGCTCTGGGAGGGGCTGGCTGGGGGCATGGGGAGCACAAGCCCAGCTCCCTCTGCACCCCCATCCATCTGGCTCCTGCCGTGCAGCCCTGCAGCCCCGTCCTGCTCCCACCAAAGGTTAGAGCTGGCAGAGTCCCACCCCAGGCTGCAGAGCTGCCATCCTRCTCCCAAGCTGGGCACTGGCCCTCATCTCCCAGGAGGAAAAGGGTGAGAAAATCCCAGAGTGCCTATTGAGAGCAGCACAAGGATGGAGCCTGCAGCAACCCAACCCAGCCACAGCCCTGGGCTGGCCTCGCACGGACCAAAAGTCCTAATAAATTGTTAATGGGAAAAGCGATCATATTTATTACAGGAAAACAAGCTTATGATTATTACAGAAATGACATCATAACCCCCCGTGCCAGTTTAAACAATATTCGGAGAATTCATTTGTTTTGTAGTATTTAAAATTACAGTGTGGGAGCCTATTTAAAGTGCACTTGTGAGTGTGAGTGTGTGTGTGTGTGTGTGTGTGTGTGTGTGTGTTGATGTAGCTATGCTAATGTTTATTTAAATCTTTTATTTATAAAATTGATGTTCTTATGCCTAAAATGGAAATTTTTCCGCTCTAAAACATCTCTTAATTGTGGAAAATTATTGTATATATTTACATTTTCCCTCACATTCACATCTGTATGTTTATCATCAGGCACGTGCACACACAGATCTTCACGGTGACACGTGGACCTCTTGCTCGCAAAGGTGCTGCCGCCTGTGATAAATCCCCCGAAGAGTGGCAAAAACGAGGAAGCAAGCAGCCAACCAGCATCACCCCCACCCCCGACACGGGCCCTGCTGCTGCTGCATCCGTCACCACCCCTGGCTGCAGCGGGGCCTGTCCCCTCCGAGCCTGCCACCAGCGGGGTCCCCTGTCCCCGTGGCTGCCCTGCTCAGCCCAACACGTTGTGCAGCACTGAGGTACCAGAGCCAGCTGCCAGCAGGGGCAGGAGATCTGCTGGTACCTGCACTTTTAGAAATGCCTCCCTGCTTCTGCCACCTCTCGCAGCACCACCGAGCACCCCTGGCCCCTCAGACTGAGCTGCCTTCCTTTCCCCAGTGTGCATTTGCAGGGAATCGTTCCTTGGTGGTCTCTCGTACCCTTTCCATGTGGGCAGCCTGGGGGTTTTGCCTGCTCCAGCCCTTCCACACTCTTCCCAGTCCCATGTGGCTGAGGCCCCCTGCAAGGATGGAGCAGCATCAGGCTCACTGCAGACCCATTCCCAGGGCCAGGATCCCATCCTAAACACATTCCTATGGTTTTGCTGCAGACGGGGGAGCTTTAACAGAGGGTGGATCCCACTGTCCCTGCTGGGCAACACAGAGGAGTGGCCTGAAGGACAACCCCCCCTGTCCCTGAACAGTGTTGTAGCATGCTTTTTGGCAAATTCCCTCTGCTTGGCTCTAAGATGAAGGGCCAGAAGGCCTCCTGCCTTTCACCAGGATGTACCTGTCCTCCCAGGCAGGGCAGAGCTGGTCTAGACACCGAGGCCATAAATCTGCTGGCTGCTGCTCTGTGCAGCACTCCCACCGTGGCTGGGACAGAGGGAGGCAACCCCAGCACGGTCTGGTGGGGAGCTCAGTGTCCAAAAAGGCTACGAACTGACTGTCTGAAAACATTGAGAGGACCCTACAGGGATGTATCCTAAAGCCTCCCCTCCTGGGCACCTGGGAAGCTTCAGCAGCACCATGGAGCACCTTGGGGCCTCAGGAGAAGGGCTTATGTGCATCCCAGATGATGTGGGCCCCCAGCATGCTTTCCCAAAGTTCCAGAGCAATCATTTTCCTTTGTAAGTGGGGCAACTGAGGCACAGCCCAGGATAATTTCTTCCTCTGGGTCCTGCCAGACTTTGAGTCACAGCCTGTTCCTGACTTCCCATGGACCAAAGCGGGGTCAGGGTGCAGCCCAGTGCCCTGACACTGGGAGCTGCCATGGGACACACTGAAGCAAGGTTCCCCCGAGTGCTCAGGACCCGCAGCCAGAGCAGAGTGGGTTCAGGACAGCACTGTCCCCTCCTGGTCCCCTCTCATCCCCCCTGGGGCAGCACCCAGCCTTGCCAGTCTTGGCCAGCGACCAAGAGCTGAGGGATGGAAGCAGGACCAAAATAAAGGGCTTGGATGGAGTGAGGAGTCTCTGTGGAAAGCCCAGGACAAGCTGCTCTGGTGACCCCTGTCTCTGGGGGGTGTGAGTGGTGGGAGAGCTGGGCCAAAGTCCCAAGAGCTCGCTCCAGCTCCAAAGCCCTTCCATGGCCAAGCCCTGTGGGTTGAGCATCCCCCAAGTGGCTCAGTGGGTAGCGGTCGCACACGCTGCAGCTGAACATCTCCTGGCACAGGCACGGCTGGAGCATTAACTAACACTGAGTAAACTTTGTTTAAAGGAGACAGCTGTGCAACTGGAATGAGCTACAAATGAGTGAGATTCCCAGTGACGTGTCTCCAGCTCTGCTGGAGTCTCCCACCGCCCACGGCGCAGCGCCTGGAGGGCTCTGTCCCYGAGGAGCAGCGTGCAGCAGAAATCTGGTTGGAGTTTTGGCAGAAGGGTTTGGCTCTCAGTGTCTCCTCTGCTCGGCAAGGCTGCCCAGGGGTCAGGGCTGGATGACACATGGTCACTGACCCATGTCCCTGGGGCTGCCTTGGGATGCTGCACCCCTGGATAAAGCACCCCGGAGGCAAGTGTGCTTCCAGAGAGGCAGGGTGGGAGATGGGATGTGCCTAGAACAGAAACTGCAGCCCAGTGGGGAGGGACAGCCAGACTGCCAGGGTCAGGGGACCTGCAATTCCCGCCGAAGCTTTAAACACTGGTAGAAGGTAACTTCTTTTGAAATAGTCCAGAAAACAAATTAAGACTCTTCCTTTGGGGTCCTTGTCCCACTTCTCATATTTCAAAAGTTCCAAGTCTTTCCCAGGGCTTGGAGGACATGCCTGAACCCTGCTCCCACCTCCACCAGCTACAAGAGGTGATGGAGCATCTGCAGCAGTCAGAAACCAACTCAGGCCTGGGCAGCTGTATCTGGAGGGAAAGCTGGGCTAGGGACACTGGGCCTGAGTGAGTTCCATGCCCAAACTGCTCCTGGGTGAGATTCACCACTGAAAGACATGGCTGATACTTCCGAGAAACGGAGCAACCCCAGGTATTGCCTGGGAGTGGGCCAGGACACAGACCAGGAAAGGAATCTTGTGACTACAAAATTCATAAAAAATCACTTGTTAATTTTTCTGAGCCACGGTAGCAAGGCCAGAGCAGGAAGGGGACAGAAAGGAGCTGACACCTGCATTGTGCAAGGACGTTGTGTAACTGAAGGGACTGAGGAGCCTGGGGAATGAAATCAGGACAAGAGACCTGAGAGATGCAAAAACCCTCTCTGACAGACAGAAGTCATGGAAGAACAAATATTCCTTATGGTAAGAGTGACTGAGTGGCTGAGGAGAGAATATGGCAGAAAAGTGCCAAATATGTAGCACCTTGGAGCTCTGGGACACTGTTGAGCAGTGAAGGGAACGTGAGAGCCCTGGGGTCCCAGGCTGACAGGAGCCCCAGGAGAGGAGCTGCTCCTGCAGCCCTGGTGTCACAGGGCAGAGAGGCAGAGGGTCAGTGTCCCGTGGTCCCTCCCAGCCAGTCGGGCTCACGAGGATCCCAGCACCTCCTTGAGCTGCCAGGAGAGGAGACAAGGGTTAATCAGTGTGTTGGGGAGAAGAAGAGCCTGGGGGAGCACAGTCTGCTGTGGGTGTGTGTAAATGAGTTCAGCTCCAGAGATTCCTGAGATTGTGGCATTATCTCTCACAGCAAGGGATGGGGACCGGGCTCCAAGCGGAGGAAGTGCAGGAATCAGGCTCCAGCCGGAGCTGGTGCCTGGGAAGGGGTGAGTGAGCGCCGAGGGAGAGGCACCCGCCCAGGGTACTGTGCCCATTCCAGCCTATAAAAGGCTCTTTGCGTGTCAGAAACAGAATTGACTTCCACTCCTGACAGCTCCTAAGCTCCAATGTCTCCCAATAAACTCCATATCTTTATGCAAAGGAGTTGCTTCATATATACAAGATATGCAGAACGATGAGGCTCAGAGCCAGGCTGAACCTCCAGGACAAGGAGTGTCTTCATGTGCTGGAGGTCTGCTTTGGGAAACTTCTCCACCCTGATGGCAGGAAGCCTGGAAAAGGACAGTCTTTCATGGGGTCAGGAGTCTCCAGGGGGTCTAGGCGTGGCAGGGTGAGTGCCCACTCCAGCAGCAGGTGGGTTGGGAGTGACTTGTTGCCTCCAGTGAAGCTCCAGATGGACATTGTGTGGCCAGAATCCCCACAGAGGTACTGAGAAGTGACCTGAGGGAACCCACCCTCAGTGAGGGATGGCAGAAAGCAGCAATGACCCCGAAGTGTCACCAACAGTGACCAAGCTGGTAGAGGCCTGGACATCCCAGAACAGCTACTGCATTGCTCAGTCCCACCTCAGTGCTCCCAGAGCTGCTGTTCCCCACAACATTCCTCTTTCCCAGCCCTGACACACTTGGCATTTGTACAGCTTTCCTCTCGGCTCTCCCTTCTGGTTTTACCCCTACTGAGTCGTCTGTCCTCCGTGTCATAGGGACAGCACTTCTCCTGTGGCTGGGACCAGCACAAAAAACCATTAGCCACTGTCTCCCCCTCCTTTAGATTTTCTTCCAAAAATAAAAAGTAGTATGTAAAAGTAGGAAAGCGTGAAAGGAAAAGGAAGGATGAACCCTGGACACCTGGGTTCACTCCCTGACAGGCTTCCTGTGGCCATGGTCTTTTTTTGTCTCCATTTTCACAGCTATAGGAGGAGGCAGTGACATCTCTCTGCTCTGGATCCTCACAGTCATGGGCAGAGCTGAGCAGTGGAGAGATGGAGGCTGGTGGCRTCCCCGGGGGATTCTGGATTCAGGCCTACCCCTGGACACAGGCAGGAGCAAGGCCTTGTGACCACAAGCTTTGCCTACAAGTGCCACAAGTGCCACCAAGAATGAAGAGCGAGGGTCCCTCTCTCCACTCACTCCACCAGCTTGKGCTTGTTCTAATGAGTTGCTCTCCAGATGAGAACAACCTGGGGACAAAACACCACTGCCAAGGGTCATCTAACGTCACTATGATGAGATTGCCAGAAGAGAAGCCATGCCCTGAGGAGGGAAACCACAAGTGGAAGTACCCCCCACAGGGGAAGTACCCCCCAGGGCTGATGTGCAGGAACCGCMTTGCTCCTCTCCTTCTGACAGCCCTGTGGGGGCTCAGCCCTGCCATGACTGAGGAGCTCGGCTGGAATCAGSTCCCAGGCACAGTCCTGTCCCTTGAAAAGCTGAAAGACTGATCCAGTCACCCTGCCGTGGCTGGATCCCTTGCCGTCCTTAAATATGGTTTGAATTCCCTGGATAAAACTGTGAGTAGTTTTGTAAAACATAGATAGGGTGATTTAGCCGACCAAAGTGTCCCCCATCCCCTCTTCTGTGCCACATCTCACTGCCTGGTGCCACATCTCACTGCCTGGTGCCACATCTCACTGCCTGGTGCCACACACACACAGGAGACTCAAGCTGGACGTGGAGTTCCAGCTTCCTAAAGAGGTACTGAGCTGTCCTCAGACCGCACCAAGGCCAAGGAGAATCCATCAGTGCTCAGCCATGACCCTGCTGCCACCTCTTGCTGCCAGACACTGCTCCTGTCCCCTGGATATGAGTGCCCCCAGCTCCAAGTCTCACTGCCCACTGGGGTGCCAGGRTGGGCTGTGCACTCACCTCTTCGGAAGTTGTTACTCATTGCACAGGCACATCCCAGGGCTCCCCTGGATCACCCAGCTCCACACAACTCCCCGGGGCAGTTTCTTCAGTCTAGAAGTCAAYATATGAGTTTGCTCCTGACTGGAGACACCCTGAGAAGCCCTGGCTTGGGTCAGCGAATGACATTCCCTCTCCACTGACATTCCTGCCACACTGTACAGAAAGCACATCTCCTCCTCAGTGCTCTGATCCCCATCCAGCCCTTCCTTCACACTCGTTTGCATTCACTCCACCTCCTCACCCAAGTCCCTGTTCCCTCTGGCTGGCACAACCCACAGCCCTGAATCCACCTGGAGGACAATTTTCAGCTGCTGGATGATGAATCTTCTCTGGATGAGCCACGTGACCCAGCTGGGCTCGCTACTGTTGACCTTTCTGCATCTCTCCAGGAGTTTTGATGCTCTGCAAGCACAAAGAGAAGAAACCCTCCTGCRCTGCTGGGTCAGTGGAGCAGCACTGGCACCCTGGCTGAGCAGTCACCCATCCACAGCCACATTCACAGCCCTGCTCCGCTTTGGGATCCCTGATAAAATCTCAACTCCCCACTCCTCCTCCTCCTGCCAGGCTGAGGTGCCTTTGCCCAGGGCTTTATTGAGCCCACCAGCTCCCCACCCCAGCCACAGCTCCTTTGCTCTTCCCACAGCCCTAAAATGGCACACAGCAGCTGGGGCTGGGCACTGCTGATGTTCAGTGCCACAGACTCTCTTTTCACTGCCTGGCTGCTCCCGGCCCCGTGGGGTCACCGTGGGAGCTGTGGTCAGCCTGGCTCTCCGTGCCCCACGCTGCCAGACCGGCCATGCTCCGGCAGGGCCGCTCCCAGGGAGGGCAGCTGGGGCCACAGGAACCCGCCGGAGCTGTGAGATGTGCTTGCTGGCAGCCAGCAGACAAAATGTCCTTAAATCTGAAGTCCCCTAGGGAAAATAAAAGCTCTCCATCTGCTGGGACGGCCGGGGTCTGCTGCGCCAGCCACACTGACCTCTGCTCATGGCCTTGTCCCAAGGTTTCTTGACACCGAAAGGCAATGGACAGAACCCAGTGTGGAAGAATAAACACAGCCCGTGATACCCAATTTGGGCTGGGAAGGGCAGGGACACTTTGGGTGGATTTCACAAGCCTTTGGATAATTTATGCTGGGGCACTGGGGTTAGGGCTCTGGGCACYGTCCCAGGCGCCAGGGTGAGCCGGCCCCGCCGCTGTCCCAGCAGGGAGGTCACACAGCTCCTCTGTCTGCCCTTCCCAATGCCCAGCTGGCCAAGGAGGTGATCCAGTGTGACAGGCCGAGGGCACCCTGGAGCTGCAGAGACCAGCAGTGGGCAGGAGAGCTGCAGAAGCAGCAAGCACACGTTCCAGGCAGCAGGAGGTCTGGGAGCTCTTCCACCGTTGCTGGGGATGGGGCAAGTGGCTCAGCCCAGCCTCAGATGCCAGACAAACACAGGGCAAGGAGCTGATGCTCAACCACTGCTGCACCACAACTTATCAGGCTCCTGGGTCCACTCTTGGGGAGGAACTGTTAGCCTTAGAAGGCCCCCATCCCACTGGCTCGATGTGCATCCTGGGGCTGGTCAGGCACGGGTGGCAGGCCAATGGGAGCCCTGACGAAGTCCCCATGTCACCAGCACCACCTGTAAAAAGCATCCTTTCTGAGCACCCCAAGAGATTTTCTTTTGCAAACCCTTCCAGATAAACCCAACTTATTTAGCTGATAATATATAAACAGTTTATCAGCTTTGCGCATTTGCAGTGCAGCGGGATGGATGTTGTTCTTGGAATTCTGTTTGGTCATAATATTTAGAAGAGGGCTCTGATAGCAAAGATAAGCAGCTCGCCCACAGCAGATGGCTCGTGAGACACTCAGCGGAGCCAACATTCTGTGGGGAATGAATAAACTTGCAATGCAAGTTGTTTGTAAGTGGTTTTAGCTAAATGTCACATGTAAGACTGCACAGACATGCTCTGTCCAAGGTGTTTGAATTTATAGGAGCGAGGATTCAAAGGCAGGGGCCAAATTTGCTTTTAAACTTCCTTAAACAAATGTACAGAGGATAAAATACCTCTGGATTTGCTCTTGGAGCAGGGGTGTGAGCAAGATGTGTGCAAAGACACAGCCCATCCCTCCCCAGCAGACCCTTGCCAAGGGGCTGTGCCTGCCACCATGGCCAGCCTGGGCTGGGGTTATGCAGGGCGCTGGGACCCTGTGAGATCCCCTGGCCCACATCCACTTTATGAATGGCCTGTGCTGCGGCTGGCTCATTCACCTTCCCGCAGAAGGGAAGCAGGGAAATGCTCTCTTCCAAGCAAGTACCCAGCGAGCTCTGCCTTGATCCTCCTTTAGACTGCATGACGAGGCTGGGAATGGGTCCCAGGGAAGCTCTGGACATTCACACACATCCAGGGCGTCCCAGAGCTGAGCTCCTCYGTGGCAGCCATGGGAGTGTCTGGCCCTTGCTGGGGAGGTGCTCAGCAAAGGAGATGCCGAGACCCCTCGAGCTCGCAGCGCCAGGGAGGAGGTGGCGGCAGGGGCCATCCAGGCTGTCCTGCGCTCACAAGGGCTCTGTGCTGAGCGTGCTGTGGGTGGTTTCGGTGCTGCAGGGCAGGGCAGGGCTCTGTGTGGAGCCCGGGTACAGGAAATCCCTGCTCTGCCAGCCCTTTCCTGGGGGCTGCTCTGCCCGTGTCACCTGCTCTGTCCCTCCCGGCACAGTGGCACTGCAGGAGCCAGCGAAGGGCACAGCGCACGCCACTGCTGCCGGTCACTGGGAGCCGCGGTGCTGTCCGGTGACTGCCCACCCCACCGTATCCCCCAAACCAGGGCTTTCCGTGACGGCAGCCCGAGTACYTCAGTGCCAGAGCCTGCCCCTCGCCTTCCTGCCCTGCCCGTGTTTCTGGGACAGGGATGCTGCTGAGCTGTGAGGACGCCTGACTGCGGGATCATACCAAAGGCGGTGGCACACCCCCACTTCCAGGTGAGGAGACGCCGTGGGCAGTGCTGTGTCTGCTGGGGGATGCTCGGAGGGGATGTGGGTGCAGAGCACAGCATTCCCGGGCTGGAGCAGGGCAGCCCCACACCCGCATTGAGGCTGCACTCCCCTCCCTGGAGCAGGTGTGGGGTCGGGGGCCCCGAGCACTGCAGCAGAGCACACTGTCCTCGCCCACAGCACAGCCCTGGGGACACCAGGCACAGGAAAACCCACCCTGCCTCAGCTGCCCCAGCTCTGCGGGTGACCCCTGCCACAGGGCCACGCTGCACATCCGTGCCCTGACAYGCTGAAAGGGCTCTTTTTACTGCAGTCTGCAGGGAAGAGCACACAGAAGAGGGTGTTAAAATGTATTTCTTCTAGTTTTTGTTTTCAAGGCTCCTGCACAGTGGGGTAAGGCAGGCAGACACCGCTGCCTCCTGCAGAGCCATAGAGGCCCAGTCTCGTGCCAGTGGGGTGGAAAATCAGCCAGCACCAAGAGCATGAGCTCAGCTGCCTGGAGGATCTCGGCCCAGAGCCTCCTCTCAGGAGTCACCACAACACCCAGAAGGGACTCCAGGACCGGCTACTCAGGGTTCACACAAGCATCCAAAAAAGGAAAGAGGCTGTAGCCAAGGAACATCTGTCTTGTCCTGTGTTGCATGAGTTACTGAACRTGGTGCTTCCAGCCCACTCCATTCATCCAATCTTTTCCTTCCAGGTACTAAAGAGTCACACAGGTCRCATTGCTCCGATATGTCCTCATGCTAGAGCTCCTTGGAAACTCTTTGTTTCCAAAGAGTTGCTCTCCTGCCCCAACATAACAGTGTTGGGCTTCTCTAAGTGCATCTCATAATTGTCTAGATTTATGAGGCCTCTACTGAAATGTTGAAGACAGCATTTAGAGTCCCTCTGTTCTTGTTCTGTTTAATCCATTCCCTTTTTCCCCTRGTTGCGATTCCAGCTCAGCATGTGCAGCTCTGCCATTGCCAGCAGGCGCTTTCATTTCCAAAATGAGGCAGTTCGACATCTCTGTGATTTTGTTCCCTTCCCTCTTGTGGTCTCTCTTCACCTTTTTTACAAGTTGTTTCCTTGGCAAATGAACTGAGGGCTGGGCACACTTCACCATGCAAACAGTGAGCATTGGGATAGAAATTCCTTTGGCCAGCAAGAGTGACTGYCTGGTTCCCCTCAGGAGGACATTGCCTGTGTGGGCTTAGTGTTTTGACACATTCAGAACACTTCACCTCCTCGGAGGGCTCCTCACTAACATCAGTCCTACCACCTTTACCCCCCGCTGTCTCCAGGGCACTCTCTGAAGGACAAATTCAGGATAAATATCACAAATTTACTGATTCTGATAAAACACCTAAACTTTCTCTTTACAGCCAGAGAAATACCAAAAGCAACAAGTTGTGGGTACCCCAAGAGTGATACTTTCACCCTGAGGCTCCCATGGAGCACTTTCCCTTGACACTGTCTGATGGTTGCATTTCCTCAGAGTGTAGGGGATCCAGATCCTTCTCCATGGGATCAACTCACCTCTGAAATGAGAATTGACAAAGGATGGTCCTGTACGTGATTCCTACCTGTGCTTACTTCTTCTGCACTTTCCCAGTCCTGCTGCTGCAGCCCCACTCTGTAGTGCAGCGAGATCTGCCCCCCCCTCTGGCCCTTCAGCCACACAAATGCCCTCCCCAGCTGGTGAGGCACACAAATGCCCTCCCCTGGGTGAACAGGGGCGGGCAGAGGCACAGGCTCTTCTGAGACCTCTGAGTGAAGGCAACTGCAGCCTGGAGACTGAGTGCCTCCAGAGGACACTGCCCAGCATCCCCAGGGTCAACAGTGGCACTCGATGAGTCCCTGCAGCTCAAGGAACAGGGATGGTGACCTCAGGGCAGCRGAAGAACCAGAAGCTGAAGCAGCAGCAGAGCAAAGCTCAGCCGTCCCCTGTCTCAGGAGAGTCCCTCCACAGATGCAGTCCTCCAGAGCCATGCCAGTAGCTCTCGCTCTCCATTGAGATGCAGCCATTGAACAATCCCACTCTAATTGGCATTGTTTGCTAAAATTAAACCCCYGCTCAATGAAACGCAGCCAGGAAGACACAGCTCCCCCAGGGCCTGGGCCCTCCATCAGCCCAGCTGCCCTCGTGCTTGGCCGTGATCCCGCTGTGGGAATGCCCAGGCTGGTGGTGGTGGCATGGGCAGGGACAGTCCTGCATGAGCGGGATGAGCCCTTGGAGACTGTGAGTGCAGGTCCTCAGGTGCCAGCTCTCCCACCATGCTGGGGACAGCTGCCTTGGCAGGGGGTTGGGAGAGCCCAGCACAGAGTAGCCCCTCCCTGTCCAAGGAGTTCCTGAGGTTTGGGTCCATCCAGGAGGTCACATTCCCCCCGCATCCCCAACCGTAAGAGCAAGGTCCCAGGCAACCAGCACAGAGACACTTCTCTCCAAACGAGGGGAGGAAGGCAGATAGCAAACTTCGCATGCTGAATTTTCTGAAACTAACTATAAATGGTAAAAACTCAAAGTGTTGCTTTCTCTGGAGGTTTTCAAGCAAAATAACCCCAAGAACGGCAGCTTCGACTTTTATTCGGATGAGAAAACATTCTTTTATTTTGACATCATCTTTGTCCGTTTTTATCATAGGGATAAAGTATCTTTTATCTGGACACAATGCATSAAGTTGCAGGGTGAGTCACTAAGTGAATCTATACAATTGAGCCAAGGTGCTGCTCCGGGCTGAGGGCTGGCAATGTCCAAATGTCACACTCAAGGTACAAGGCAATAAACTGCCATCTCTGCTCTCCAAGGAGCAGGGTCTGCTTGAGGAGAACTGTCACTTCAGAGACATCCCCACGAACTGGGCATGGACCTGAGCACATGAGCGAACCTTTCTCACACCTACTAAATTCAGCAGGGATGCGGAGTTTATCGATCTGCCGTGGATTCCCTTACACACACTGGCACG
This sequence comes from Amblyornis subalaris, assembly GCA_018881555.1. Taxonomy (NCBI): domain Eukaryota; kingdom Metazoa; phylum Chordata; class Aves; order Passeriformes; family Ptilonorhynchidae; genus Amblyornis; species Amblyornis subalaris. Next base: position 936,315 of record JACAXG010000175.1, on the reverse strand, counting down.
SAGGCAGGTGTGGGAGCTGCTGTGGGGTGATGCTCTGTCAGCCAGGACTGAGCAGGGTTTCCATCTGAAGCATACTTGGGCTCGCCATGCTCAGTGTCAAACACTCGGCGGATTAGCTCAGGGGMTGGAAGGCCCCTGGACACGTCTGTGCTGCTTGTGAGGGAAGGCAGCCCTTGGACACACCGCAGAGATGTGCCAGAAATTCAAGAGAGCAGGAAATAAGCCTCACTCCTTCCTGGGTTGCTTCAGACTCATGGTCCGGAGCCACCCTTGGTGACAGCCGTGTCCTGCATTTGTTCACTTGTTTGGGAAAGCAGAGGGACATGCATGAGTCGGTGTGGCTCTGGAGTGTGGTGGTGGATAGCCTGTGCCTAACCTTCCCGTGGGCAGCAGGCACACCCCACCTCTTCCTTGTCCTGGAAAGGCTGCTGAGCTGGCTGCGGGTGAGGAGGAAGAGGGTCCCAAGACATTACAGTGCTTTATGTCCCTGGGGCTCCCTRCACCTGCCCTTTGCCACCATGCAGGGTCCACAGCAGCCCACAGGCAGGGTCACTGTGCTGCTGCTGCTGCAGGGGAAGTGCCCCCAGCACAAGGCTGTCCTTTAGCACCCCCAGAACTCTCGTAGCAGGCAGAGAAGTGAGAACAAAGCRCTGATCTACCCAGGCTGTGCTCCCAAGGGCAGGCAGATATACCAAACCCATGGGCAAGCCTTCACACAAGCCCATGACYGTTTTTGCAAGGCTCAGGACTACAAGGGGCAGCGCAGCTTCCCAGAGCAGAGGAGGCTTTGTGCTGGGCACCAGCCACCCCTCCTRACACCACCATGGCAGGGTACAGGGTGGGAACAGCCCTCCCTCCCCTCCCGGCCAGCCAGACSTGTGCAGGAGGGGAGGTGGGCGCTCACCTGCCCTGGAGGAGGCAGGAGGACTTTGCTGCTGCTGGTGCTGCCCAGGGGGTGATTCAGAACTGACACTGTGTTCTCCACTCTCATACCCATCACATGAAGAGCCATTCTGCTTTGCTTCCCCTCCCACGTACCATGAAGAAAAGGCACAGGCACCTCTGCAAGGGACAGTCATTCTTGCCGGGATGGGAAATTTCAGCTCTGCTCTGCTCAGGTTTCTCTGCCCAGATCCTCCCAGAAAATGGGCTGTCCCGAGAGGAGGAGGAGGTGGGAAAAAGGTGCCTACCATGGGTAGAGGGCACCTCACCACCTGCTCCAAGCACAGRCAGTTTGGATCCTACAAGCCCAGGCCAGGAAGGAAAAAGATCTGCTCTTTGTCTCCGTGTGCTGCTATTTCCCTGGAAAACCCAACCATCAGTCACACAGCAGAAAGAAAACAAAATGACTTCCTTCTAATCACAAACTGGTCCAGCCACTCTACCTGGGCTGGGAGCTCACAGGGCAGGAGTGCTTCATTAATGAATAGGTGAGAGCAGAAATATGTTCTGCTGATCTGAAAGCTGATTTGGGGGCTGCCTTTGCAGAGATACCAGGGAACTGCCTTTGGGTGCTGAATGAGAGAAGGGTTGCAGGGAACACGGGGAGCCAGAGCTTTGGGTCCTCCCCAAGGAATCAAACACTGGGTGAGCAGCAAATCTGCACTGACTCTGCAAGCAGGACCCACAGCTCAGCTCACCCCAGGGGACAGATTTCCTCCTGTCAGGGACACSAAACCAGGGACCTCTGGCACCTCTGGGGGACACAGTGTGACTCAGCTTTTACCCACCCTCTCTTCAGAGGGGTCTTTTGCTCCAGAGCCATCACCCACCCCCTCTCTGCGCTCCCCCAAAGCCGTTGGATTAAGATTCAAAGGTGAAAGCACAGCAGGAAGCGCTTTGATACCAAGAGACGGACCAGCCGAGGAATGTTACAGGATTTTTCCGTGGCTGTTTCTTCTCAAGCATGTACACAAGCAGCAGCACTGGGTTATGCAACTTCGCCTCGGTGCCTGTAGTGCTCCGGGCAGGGAGGAGCGGGCGTTATTTAGAATACCCCCTCCCTAAATCAAGCTGAGAAATGGGGACTGGCACRAGCAGCAGGACTTGCAAAGTAAGTCCATTCCAAATGTTCCTGCTGATTAGTACAACACAGCATCTTTCCAAGAACAAGGGAAACGCTGAAAGCCCATGGCAGTGTAATAACACGCAGTCTGATGGAAGCATATGTCCTGAGGGTGGGTGGCCAAGTCCTTGTGGATGTGGCCTGGCTTGGCTCACAGCGTAGCCTGACCACACGACAGGGCTGGAAAGCTGCTCTGATAAATGCACCCTTCATCAGTCTTATAGATTTGGATTTGCTTYCTCTGGGGAGGCAACTCCTCTTAACCTTCCCACAGACGCTGTCCTTGCACCCCCGTGCTCCTGGAACACCCACTGCTATCAGCTGCTCCTCGGACTCTCCGCAGCTGCAGGACACRGCCATGGCACCACCCGAATGGCAGGACACCTCAGCCCGAGGCAGGAATAAAAGGGCATGGAAAGAAAGACTCTCCCTCACAGCTACTTCCCACATACCTGATGTTCAGGAGCTTCAGGACCACACAAAAATGTGTCCTTCAGCTTTGAAGATCTCAGCTTTCCTGCCTGGCCCTCTCCCTGAGGCTGGGTTGTGGGAGGGAGGGGGCTGCCTCTACCTGCGTCTCTTAGTTCTGCTCTTGGTGGTCTGCCCAAGCTGTGTGAGAGCCCAGTGATGTTTGTGAGCCCTGTGATCGCCTCAGCTCGACGGCCTCTTGCAGGCAGGARGGGAGGGAAGCTGCTGAGCGAACCAAACACCTCCTCTCTGACACCTCAGGGACTCTGCAGAGGGTGCAGGCCCGTGTGGGTGTTTGGTGGAAGAACTGTGCCTGCAACACTCCTCATGCTGCTCAGTAGCACTCACACCCCTCATCCTGGAAATCATCACGAGCAGCTTGGAGTCATCACGCTTGCAGAGCTCCAGAGGGAACGTGGGAGCCCTGCTGCCCACACGCTGCAGCTCCCGCTGCCCTGGCCCTCCAGGCAGGAGTGGGACTGTGCCTCCCTGGGGTTCCTGATGGGGGAGATTGGTGGGAGCAGCTTCTGACCCAGGGGAACAGCTCTGCCAGTGCTCCTGCATGAGCTGTGCTGAGCACAGAGCTGTGCTGAGCACCTCAGGATGACACAGCCGCGTGAGGGAGGAGAGCTGGGCAACGCAGCATCCACCTTTGCTGCTTCTCTCAGCCATCTCCAGCAATTCCCCAGCATCCTGCAGCTTACAGGATGCCTGTGCTGCTCTTTGCAGAGGAGAGGGTTGGTGCAGGCACACACAGTGCAGCAAAGCCCCCCAGCACCTCACCCCTGCTTCAGACGCGGCTGCTCTGAGGGGCTGGGCACGGAGGGTGTCTGTGGAGCCCAGCACCAGACTGGGGGCAGGACCGAGCCCAGTGCTCCCAGCCAGCCCAGTCTCTGGGCACTGCACCACTGGCTCGGCTTGTGGGTTTGGTTGCCCCTTCTCAGTCAGGAGGCGGCTGCCGGCTGCTCCCTTTGGTGAGCACAAGAGGAACACCCAGCTCCGGCAGCGACGGTGCTGGCAGCGGGGAGCAGGCCAAGGTGTGCCTCACTGCCCCCACGCAGGGGAGCAGGGCAGGAGCACCCTGAGCACACACAGCAGGCCTTCCCTGGGGATCCTCATCCCAGCCACACGCAGCACATCCCCTCCAGGGAAACATGGGGCTTGCTCTGCAAGTGCTGGGGGAAGAGGCTTGAAAACCATCCACATACCTGAGCTCAGCACTACCAAGGGAAAAGTTCCCTGAGCTCTGGCTGCTGCCCTCAGGGGATGTGCACACACCCGAGGGATTGTGCCCCAGTTTTGCTGTGGGCAGAACTGCTGGGCTTTTTTGCCGAACTACCACTGCTGTGSCTGCCACGACCCCAATTCAGTGCTGGCTCTGGACCACCTGCCTCAGCTGAATCCTGGGAGGAAGGAGTCTGCACAAGCCAGGGAGAAAATATGGAGAGAGGTGAACCACCTTTGGGCTGTGATGCACATTCCCTGGAGGGCATGATTTACCCTAAAAATGGTGTGGCAAAGTCTTTCCCCAGYAGAGGGAAGGTCATCTAGAACACACCTCAACTGCGAGTGAAATTGTCTCCCGGGCACRAAGAAGAGAAAGTGTATTTCCACATCACTCAGAAAAGCACAGCACCAGGCAGTTGGGAAAGATCCGGGATCTCCAGCAGGACCTTGACAGGATGTGCCRAGCAAGAGTAAACAGCACTAGCTGTGTTCCAGTGGGGCTTTCGGCACAGGGCACAGTGGGGAGCCCAGGCTGCAGCTGCAGCAAACTTTACTCTGCCACTTGCAGGCAGACGAGTGCTGCAGGCTGTCCAGAGAGTAAGGGTGAAAGGTGCTCTGAAAAAATTAGCTACAGGCTGGGATGGTGCAGGAAGGAGAAGCAGCACAGTGATCTGGGTTGCAGAAAGTCCCAGAACATTCCACAGACACAGCAGCGATGCTCTGCCAGGAGCCACACTGTGCTGGCYGGGAGTTTTGAGAGAGGTGGGATGGAAAAAGCATTTCAGAGAGGCTCAGGTAGCTTCTGCATCACCTCCTAAATGTGATGGCCCTTGAAAAGCCATCTCCTCTATCCTACACACCCCGTTCTGGGCCAGTCTGAGCGAGGAACTGAGAAAGCTGAAACCCCACAGAAATTGCAGGAGGTCCCTTGTGGTTCCTGGCTCGAGCTGATGTGGCTCCATTTCAGCTGAATGCAGGATTATCTTGACAGCTTGAAAGCTGTTCCTAACCATAGCTCGTGCCCAACGCCCGCACGGCTGGGGGAGGCACCGTAAATCAGCGCTCGGTGGACACGGGAAACCAAATAAGTGAGAGGAGATAAGAGCCCATAACAGAGGTGTGACGCACTCTGACAAACGTCTTCGAGATGGCAGCTCCAGACCTCRATATTGCAGCCACGTGAGTCAGCGGAAAAGGCAAAGATCCTGGATTAATGGATGGTTCAGTGGACTCAGCCTTGCTACCACATCCTGCGGCACCTCACAATTCCCACTGGAATTCAGGGCTGCTGGGCTGATGGACAACGGCTGCAGTGCCAGAACCAGAGGGGCTTCTGGGGCCAGAGTCAATTCATCCTAGACTGGGAAGGAACAACACCTCCAAGAAATGAGGCAGAAGAGCTCCAGGCAGAGCGCAGGTTATTCCCAAGACAGTTTCTAAGCAGCAATGGGAATTCCAGGGTAAAGACTCCAAACCTCCCTGATGCTCTCCACTACTCAAAGGTGGCAAAAGTACGTCAGCTGGGTGGCAAACATGTCCCTGATCCCATTCCCTGCTTTAGCCTGGCTCTTCCTAACATGCAACTTTCCCATGGCCCCATCCCTTGGGCAGAAGCAAAATGCTGCTGCTGGTGCAGGAGGAGCAATGGCTCTGCTCTTCAGGGACTGAAAGACAAGGAGAGGAGGAGAAAGCAGGCGAACTCCAACACCTCATGGCACCTGTGATCCTGCCTTCCCTCCTTCTCCTATGTTCAGCCACCAGAATTCCCTTCCGTTCCTGCCTCTGCAACACTGGGCACAAGAGGGGAGAGGGAAAGAAAAACCTGGTGAGAAGGCAGAGCAGATGCAGCATTCTGATGGAAAACTGACCAGGATGTGGGGCTGGGGAACAGCTGGAAACTTGGAATCCTCAGGGAACCACTGCAAACCCTGCAGAGAGACCCTCATCCCTCTCAGGAATTAAGGATGTACCTTGTGTGGGGAGCCCAGATGCAACCAGGAAGAAGTTGTCCCCCACCATGGGGTCTGGAAAGCCCCAGAATCCCCAGTGTGCTGCTTTCTGGGCTGTGGAGGCAGAAAAGTGTTTGAGTCCCCAAGGCTGCTGCACAGGAGTGTCCATGCAATGACCTGCAGGATTTCCTTGAGGGGTGTGAACACTGGATCAGGTTTATATTTTCATCACCTCACTAAAGGCAGCCCTGTCAGCAGCAGTGCCTGGGCTGGAGACAGTTCTGATGGTCCCAGGCGGTGACAGGAGCTAGTAAGACCCAGCCCTGGTGGGGCCAGCCCTCCCTCAGCTCTGCTGGCAGCTTTGGACCAGCCCTGCGAACCAGAAAGGGCCTTTAAATGGTGAGTTTTGAAGGTGCCAGCGTCTAACTCATCAGCTTCTCTTAATTTTTGCCTTCTTGCCAGTCCTCTTGCTTTACAGACAGGACATATCACTTCTTCTAATTGCTCAAGGACTCCCTGGCCAGGGCCYGCATGCAGGGCTGGCCATTAATAACAGACATGGGTCCATATCTCAACCAGTGTCCATCTCCCTCCCTCAAGGCTCCCTCCCTTTCAGGTGAGTCTCTGCCAGAAAAGATTTGGGATCTGTGGCAAACTCCAAGGCTCTGGAGAGCCTTTGGCCTCCTCCACTGATCTCCAACCCCAACAGAGTGACTGTTTGCTTGCTCAGTGCAAGTTTATCCTGGAACCCCTCATTGATACTCAGCCACGTTCGTCACTTGAGTSTCTGCAGACCCTCTGCCAGTTCAGGTGGGGTTTCTTTCTTCCCCCTTTCCCCCCAGCTCTCAGCTCTGCTCGGGCCAGCTCGGAGAGATGCCTGGCTCCAAGCCATACATCCAGAGCTGGTATCAGATCTGGATCACTGAGTCTCTTTTTTATGGGGATAAGTTTGGCAGCAATTGGTCCACTCTAGCTGATTGCTAAAACCTCTCCTCTCGTCTGGTTTTCCCAGCCATTCATTGCACCAGGGTGCCAAACCAAGCCAGAGGCACCTCCTGGGGACGTTTCACCCCAGACAATGGTCTTTGAGGAGGAGCCCTCCTCAAAGTGAGAGGAACAGCCCTCCAYGTCCTGTACAGCAGGAGACATCCTAAAGCAAACTCCAGGTCCTGCACATGGCCACCTCCTCCTCAGTGGCATTCAGGCTATGCCAGAGCTGCTCTGTTCTGGCCCAAAGACAAGGAGATCAATGAAATTTGCATGTTCACTCTTTTTCGGAAATGAAAGCTTGGTACCCGTAGATCCAGAAAGTCAGATCAGCACATGGAGATGTCCTGCTGGAGGAACGTTCCCTTCACCTTTCTTGTTTAATGTTCCAATAAGACTATTTTTTTAATCAGTACAAAAATCAGACAAAAGCCACGCTGTGCTGCAGTACTGAAAGTACATCCCAATAATTCAGAGTGAAATACCACACAAGACAGAAGTTCTCACTCCCCAAACAGCCATTTAAGCAAAGGAAATTCCTGGTTAAACTCCTAAAAGACCTGGCCAATGCTAAGGATACACAAACTTCCAAATGACCCTGGTGGCACCTTAACGCACTCCCAGACAAGTGGCTGAGAAAGCTTTCAGAGGACTAATGRCATCTTTCTAATCCTTTATCCACTGCCTGTGCTGGGGGGGTTGGAACTAGAGGATCTTTCAGGTCACATCCAACCCAAACCATTCTCTGACTCTGTAATTATTCTTTAGGGTTCAGATTTTGCTTCCATGTGGCCACAGCATTGAGTGCTGGTGGGAAAGCACTTCTGGATAGCCCTGCTCTAACCCACCTCTCACCTGCAGGGTGGTCTCCTCTCCCTGCAGGGAACACAATAATGGGAAGGACGAGGRGGTCTGTGGCCTGGGACTGTCCCACCCCAGCACTGGCAGCAGCTCACCCTGCAGGCTCCCAGCTGCTGGTGACATCCCCTCTGAAACAGGGATGTCTCAGAGGACAAGAGCCAAAGCTTTGCCTAAGGGGTCCCTGCCCTTCTCAACCAGCCCCAGGAGACTGAAGAGGGAAAGGACCAGGGCATCTCTTGTCCGTGCTGGACGAGGATGAGCACATCCCTGGGGTCATGGCTGTGTGTACCCACGGATCTCTTTGGAGCAGGTGAAAGGACAACCTGATAAATGGCTCCACCACGGCCACCAGCAACAACTCTGGGATGTCCAGGAGGACACAGGAGCTGTAGGCAATGGATTTGAGCATCCCAAAGGACCCTCAGGTCAGTCCAGCCCGAGGTGCCCACACCTTAGTGGCAGACCAAGAGTGAGGAGCCCAGCAGCAGGGTTGTAGGGATCTCTGTATGGGACACATTCTGCCTAGGGTTTGTCTCCTCAGGGTGGGATGCCCTGTCCACATGGCCCCACAAATCTGGACAACAGGTACGTTTTGGAGAGTGCTGGGTAGAGCCGGCCAAGAGACAGCCCAGGACTGGTGCTTGGAGCAGGCTGGTGGCCCAGTGTACAGAATCACAGAATAGGATCACAGAACAGGATCACAGAATGGAATCACAGAATASGATCACAGAATGGAATCACAGAATAGAATCACAGAATCATGAAATCTCCAGACTGGAAGGGACCCACAAGGMTCCRTGAGTCCAACTCCTGCCCTGCCCAGACACCACAACGATCCCACCCTCTGCCTTGTCCAAACGCTCCTGGAGCTCTGGCAGCCTTGAGGCCGTGCCCATCCCCTGGGGAGCCTGTTCAGTGCCCACCGTCCTCTGGGGGAAGAACCTTTCCCTGACCTCCAACCTTTCCCTGTCCTGGCACAGCTCCAGCCATTCCCTGGGTCCTGTCCCTGTCACAGGGATCAGAGATTGGAGCTGCCCCTCAGGAGGAGCTGCAGCCCCTGGTGAGGTCTGACCTCAGCCTGCTCTTCTTCAGCTGAACAAGACAAGTGCCCTCAGCCTCCAGGCCCTTCACCACCTTCCTCRCCAGCACATGCCTGGTGACACCACAGTGTCAACCTTCTCTGCCCAGGGSCTTTCGATGACCAGAATGACCCCTTGGTTGTGTCCCTGGCTGCCCTGGACAATCATCCTCAGCCTCCAGCAGTCCTTGGAGGAGCAGCAGGTCCAAGGGTTTCCACATGGCCCAAGGGTGGCCGTCACTGCCTCCTGCCAGGAGCCTGTGCCTAACCTGAGCTGTCCCCAGGAGTCAGGGATGGCTCGGGAAGGGTGTTCCCGGCTCCATGCACCGAGCAGGGCATGCTGGCCCATCGGAAGGGCTGGCTGGGTGTGCGTGCTGCTGGTGTTTTGTCTCCCAGGGGTCAGGCAGCCCCGGCGGGTCTGTCACGGGCGCTCTGTGCCAGCAGCTCCGTGTGAGGCCGCACTGTGCTTGCACAACACAGCAGAAAGTGATTTTGCACTTGACAACAATGAAGTATTCTTRTGTTTAACAACAAGTATGTGCTCTCCAGACTCAGTGCCTTTTGGAAAAGACCTTAAATCCATCGGTCGCATCCCACTCTCCCAAGGGCTGCAAGTGACAATCTGTGCTCTGCTGCTGCCTGGGGGGGATGTTCTGGGAAAGCTCCCCACGTCCCAGGGGACAGCGGACACCCCGGACTGCACGGCAGGAAGGAGGGTGGGAATGCAAGCCAAAAGCTGTGGCTTCAGCTCGCTGGCGGGATGAAAGGTGAGAGGGCTGTGGGAACGGGAGGTGGCCGAGCTGCACACTCCTGTTGCAGCAAGGCAAGCCCTGAAGTCAGGGGAGGCAGATTCAGGGATCCCCACCCAGGTCAGGGGCAGGGAAGGGCCTCAGGGCTGTCCCAGAGGGGCCAGGTGCAGCSTGGCTCCCTGCTCTGTCCACCCTCGGAGCTCCCGTGTCACCAGAGGGCAGCGGGGGAGCAGCCAGAGCTGCAGCGTGCAGGGTGAGGCTCCTTCCAACCTGGGCTCCCTCCCTGCTGTCRCCCCGGGACATGTCCTAAAGCAGCTCAGCCACAACCCACCCCGGCAGTGCTGCTGCCCCAAGCTGTGCTGCCATCAGTAGGGAGCGCAAACTACACTGTGCTGGCTTTCTTTGAAAGTTTGGAGTGTTCCATTTTCTTCACCCTTGCAATATGACCACAGAGCTAAGATCTTCTGAATGAGGAGCTGGCTGTGTTTGCTGTCYTTCAAGCCAATCTGGAACACTGGAAACATCACTGGAAAGCTGATTTGGCAGAATCTCACCCTAAACTGCCAGTCTGGAAATTACAGGTGTATTTGGCAACATCTTGTACAGCTGCACATGGTTCCCAGCGTGGTCCAGGAAACACACYCTGGGGAACACTGGTGAGAGAGCCAGGCACCACTAGAAACTCATCCAGGGCTCAAACCAACCTAAGAGCCATTTCAAATATTTGTTAAGAAAAAAAAAAGAAAAAAAGCGAAAAGAAATTACACACAGGGAACTTCATTCTGAATCAAAATGAACATCATCATTTCTCACCATCCTTTTAAAGGTCCCTGTCTGTGGGTTTTCAACTGAAAAATGCCACTGATGAACCACTTGCACTCRAACAAAGCCACCTGGCTTTGATCCTGACACTTGCATTCACTTGACTGACTTTTCTTCCCCAAGAACAGACATTTTTCTGTGGAAAACGACCYATGTCAGTGAAATCCTCTTGTTCAGCAGGAAAGTTCCTGGATAGAGAGGGAGAGGAGGAAGAGGAGGAAGAGGAGGATGAGGATCAAACCCTGCAGCCCACGAAGGGATGATGCCAGGGCTGGTGCCCCGGCTGCCTCAAGGTGTATGTGGCAGGACCCCTGCCCCCCTGCCCCCACTCTGCTCAGCTCTGTGCCCTCCCAGGGCTGTGCCGAGGGGGACACGGGGCTGCTGCCACTCTGGGCGAGAGCCGGGTCCTGGCACCRGGTGCTCTGCTGGCACGAGGTGCTGGGGGCTCTCTGCCGCGGCACAGGCCGGGGCCGTGATCATCTCACTCTSTCCCCAGGAAAAGGAAATCCACGCCCCACCTTGCTGCTGAGCGTGGAGAAGGGCTGGGGGTCTCACAGCCTTCCCACTGCTGGGGGAACCGTGCTCACTCYTCTGCTGGGGCTGCCACACACTCCCTGCCAGGGCCACAGGGCCACTGTCATGTGTACCAGCCGGTGACTGTCCTGCTGCTGAGGGGCGCTGCCCAGCACTGTCCTGCCACACCGTGGTGCCAGGGCTGCTGCCAAACTGCTGGGGACTGAGCCCATCCCCAGACAGCCCCTCCATCCTCCTGCTGCCGGGCCCTGCTCTGCAGCATTCACCAAAGACCAGGGAGTTCAAGTGGCATTTGGACAAGGCTCTCAGGCACATGCTGGGATTCTCATGACTGTCCTGTGTAGGGTCAGAAATTGGACTTCGATGACCCTCGTGGGTCCCTTCCAGCTCAGGATATTATGTGATTCTGTAATTCTATGATTCTGTGAAATGCATGTGGCTGGTGTTTGCACTCATTCAGTAACAGGAGCCTGTGGAGGTCTGTGCACGTCAGCCTGGCCTGGCAGAAGGAGCTATGAGCTCATTGTATCTGCCAGGACATGGCAGGGCATGGCACCCACCGCCCTGGTGGGGCACATGGGTGGGACACGTCTGGCCTGTACATGACAGAATCTTCCTGCACAGAACTGAAAACATTTATTCTGGAAGGGTCCGGACGCTCGTGGCTAAGAGCAATAAATACAGATTTAATTTCATAGTTAATACCCTGTCCAGGGTAAAATGCTCATTTTTAATATCGTTGCCTGCGATCTGACATTACCAACGAGATGTTGCAATGCAATCTCTGAGTCATTTTGCAGCAGATAATGGTATTTTCTTGAGTCCAATCTGGAGGAGTTGGCCCCATTTATCAAGCTTGAAAAAATGATGCCAGAGAGTCTGCCAGAGAGTCTGTCTGGCCTGTGCTGTGCACGAGTTACGTGACCCAGGGCTGTGAGGAGGGGGGAGAGAGGGAGCAGACCTGGATGTGGTGATGGGGCATCTCCTGGGAGTGTGTCTCACACACTCCTTCTTTGAGGTCAGCCAAGAGACTCCCGAGTTTGGGGTATGAGGGAGTCAGGAGTGACCATGTCACTCCAGCTCTGCCTTTGCTTTTAGGCTGCCCCRAGGGAGCTGCTGCCAAGGCACGACCAGGCAGAGCTGACATTTGGGGTCCGGGGAGTCCTTGTGACACGGAGGAAGTGGCCATCGTGAGAGGATCCCTCAAGTCTGTCCATCCCCAGGACTGGGAGCCCCATTGCTGCTGAGCCCAGGGCCAGCAGTGGGGAACAACAATGCTTGGCAAAGTGGCTGAGGAAGGAATGTCCATTATGGAAAGGTCAGTAAAATCTCTCAGGTWGGGACTGGGGCAGGGAAGCCATGAGGAAGTATTCTCAAATAAATCCTGCCCTTAGAAGTGCATGCAAGTCTTGTAGGTCTCTCAGAGTAGGAAGCAGAAGAAGAGAAGGATGGGAGCTGGAGGAGAAGCCTGCCTGGGCTGCCTTGGGCTCTGGGGGTGTTAAAGGAGCTTGAAAGATCAGGAGGAAACCAGAAGCAATCCTAGGAATACCAGGCTTTATTTTCTGTAGGCAAGCAGGAGTGTCTCCAGTTATCCAGCAACGCCAGCGTGGGAGGGAGACCTCTCTGGCAGAGTGCTCTTTCCTCTGGCAGGCAAGCCCCAGGTTCTGCACAGAAATATGCAGTGTGCTTTTAACAAGGAGCACTACTGACCCATTGGGCCAACTTGGCTGGGGAAGCAGCAGATTTGCTTTCAGCAAAAAGGCTTTAATTCAAGACTGGGCACCTCACTGCTTTTTATCGACCAGACATTGCAGACAGGATGCAAGAACCAGCAAATGAAAGTCCCTGGCCTGCTATGCAGAGGTCAGAGCAGATGGTCCCTTCTGTCCTTGAAAGCCAGTAAATGGTTCTGCAGATCCTTAATGTGTGAATGAAAGAGTGACTCATGAGAACAAGACTCTCCTGTAAGGCTCTTTCCAGGGGCAGTGCCGAGAGGCAGGGCCCAGCCCACCCTGGCGTCTGAGCCAGGAGCAACGTGTGGAGCTCACAAAAGCTCCTAAAACCAAAGGGCCCTGACCAGGGGGCACACAGGCAGGGATTGTGCTGAGATCTCCTCATCTGGTCACCTGGAAACCTTCTGCGGGCCAGCAGAGATTCAGCCCCATGGTGTGAGTGACCAGTCCTGTCTCCTGCTCCCTGCAGTGTTCTGTGGGTTTTGGGAAGGGAATTGCCTGTCCAGCTGTATCTGCAGCCACCTGCCTTCCCCCGCCCTCTTCTGCTTTCCCCTGCCTTCTCCTGCCATCTTCTGCCTTCCCCTGCCTTCCTCTGCCCTCTTCTGCTTTCCCCTGCCTTCCCCTGTCTTCTCCTGCCTTCTCCTTACAAAGCAGTCCCTTTGGGCTCGCCCTGTTGCCCAGGTGCCCTGCTGGCACAAGAAGGGAGGTCTGGAACCCCCTCCCCAGCTGCTCTCCACTCACTCCTCACAGCAGGGCCTGAGCTCTGCACCACCCCGGCTGCTTTGGCCCCTGGGCCAGCACAAGCTGCCTAACAGCATCTCCCGGGCCCTTCTGGGGTACAAACACCGGACACCTCCTGCCCAGCGTGGGGAGTGAGGGGTGGGAGCTGTGTCTGGGACAGAGGAGCCCTGACACGGGCTGGGCCACCCACAAGAGACATCCCAGCTGTGGGCATCCTCCCCAGAACGAGTCACAACTGCTTGCTCAAATGTTTGTCAATGAAATGTGGCATTTTGGACATCAAATTCACGATTTCAAAAAGAAACTTAATTTTCTTGAGGRAAAAAAAAAAAGGAAATTTGGTTGCCAGTAAAATCTGAACAACCTCGAAGTGATTGAAGAATTTCTGATTTTAATTGCCAAAYGCAAAATGTCGGGGAAATTTGGAGAATCAAAAAAATTTCAGACTGAATGTCTCTATTTTCAGGTGCCAAAGGAAGGACAATGCCATCTTCGTGCTGCCGGATTTCAGACAAGCCTTGGTTTATTCAAATTAATATATATATTGGCAAAAAACATTTCATGAAAACAACTTTTCTCAGGAACAATTTCCATTTCCCAGTTCTGTGACCCTAAAATGCATGCCAAAAGTCTCTAAGAGTGTTTTAGTTTATTTAACTGAAAAGCAAAATGACAATGAGGAAAATATTTAAAGTGAAGCTCTGTTCTGAAAATATATCCACTTAATGCTAAAATGATTCAGTTTCACAGAGCTGGAAACAATTATGAACCAAATCAATTGGGAGAAGGAATTTAATCAGAAAAATGTGAATGCTAAGTGGGAATTGTTGAAAAACATTTTACGCGTTGCCCCAAAACCACAATCCCACAATTGAGAAAGAAGGCAACGTTGGTTAAAAAAATAGACAACTCTGGCTCGGGAGGGAAGTGAAGACAACTGTGCAAAATAAGAAAACCATATATAACTTAAGAAAGTGGAAACTGATAATAATGAATGAGAAGTGAGAAACTGTGGAAAGCTGATAAGGACAGCCAAGAGCTGAGGACAACGTATGGGCTACGAACCTGAAGTGAAGGAGCAGCAACTTCTGTCAGTGCAAAGGGAGTAATTATAGCTCTTGTGAGGTTGTGGGTTGTGTTAGACTTGGGATAGATGCGCCAGAGCAATCAACAGCTACAGAAGAAACCTCCTGCTCACCAGTGTTTCTGGAGGTGTTTGGCTGAATCAGGCACTGGTGGGGCCTGGCATCAGCTCTGGGCAGGCCCCTCCAAAGGCTGCTGTGGCCAGCAACACACACATTTAGGTAAGAGAAATATGATTAAAGCTAACTCACACAGAGAAAACAGAACATATCAAACTAAGATCCATCTTTTTCCTGAAATCACAAGTTTGATTGATAAAAATAATGTTGGTGGTATAACCCACTCAGACTTCTGCAGGCAATTGCCTTGATACTGTTACATTTTGATGAAGAAAGCAGAACAATAGCCAATCCATGGCCCATATTTAATGGATTAAGAGCTGGCTGTGGGGTGTCCCAGCTGCGCTTGTCAATGGGAACTCCACACCCAGCAGGGTGAGCGGAGCTCCCCGGGGCTCAGGGCTGGGCCCTGGGCTATTCAACCGCCTTATCAATGATCTGGAAATACGTTAAATCATCTGTGATGACACTGGTGGGGAGGGACACAAACAAATGGAGAAGAAGCCAGATCACTGCTGCAGACCTGGGTCACGGTTTAGCTGGGCACAAGCAGTTAGTGCAGCCAAATGGAGTCGCACACACAGGGACAGAGCCAGCCCCAGACACACCTCAGGGTGCTCTGGCCTGGGGAGGGGTGGCTCTGGGAGCCCAGGGAGTCTGGCAGAGCTTGTGCAGGCTGTACCCCCTCACAGGGAAAGGTGGTCAAGAGGCCAAAGCATTCGTGGGACAGCAGCTTCCAGGGCAGCAGGGAGTCTCAGTGCCCTGCACCTGAGTGCCTGTGTCTGCCCAGCACCTCGTGCTGGTGCTCACAGGGCACGAGGATGTTGAGAGGCTGGGGAAAAGCTGGGGACAGGATTATAGAGAATCAACCCTGCAGTGGGAGTCCTCTAGACCTCAACTGGTTCTTGTTCACAAAAAAAAAGGTTCTGGGCTATCTAGACCACACATATTTCCCCACAGAAGGCTCTCCAGCCTCGCAGACAGAGTTCTAGAATGATCCACTGCCTGGAGCCCGAAGCTGGGGAAACTGCAAAGAGCACTATGGCATAATGGTCACTGGGTGACCTTTGCTAAGGCAGCGTGGGAGTCCCCATCACTGGCAAAGGTTACATTGTGCCTGGTTGCTTGCTCTGATTCAAGCAGGGATAAATCTGGGCTCAGACTGTATCTGGTAGATGGACTAGACAGTCACAAAGGTATCTGAAGGCCTCTTAGTCCAAACAGTGATGGGAAGGAGCTCTGAAAATGAAACTATCATTACTCTTGCTGCCTCTGTTCATAATTACAGGCAGGGACCCAGTCCAGTCCTGCCTCACTGACAGCAAAAGCTTCAACAAGGGCATTTTCCCGGGTGTAAGTTGCTCCAAAAAAAAAAAGCTGTGTCCATTTCCTAGAACTGCAGTGATCCTATAGAGCAAAAGAAGTGAATTATCACAGCAGCTTTGTTACATCAAGCGTGGCAGAAGCAACCTCTCCTCCCTGCAAGACCTGCTCCTCAGGACCTGCACACCTTGGCAGCCTAAGAACCATGGGGGATTTGAACTTGATGCAGACATGATCCTTTCAAGACGAACTTAAAACTGGACTTCCTCAAAAAACTTGGCTCTGTGTACTCCTACCTAAGCTTTAACTTCCCCTAATCCCACATGTCAAACTGTCTGTCTTTCTTCAGATGTTCAAGCAGGAACACACCCAGTTCAGAGTGACTCAAACCAGCTCTTAACTTCATACAATCGCAGAATCCCAGAATGGTTTGGGTATGGAGGGACCTTAAAGATAATCTTGTTCCACCTGCTGCCATGGGCAGGGACACCTTCCGCTATCCCAGGTGGCTCCAAGCCCCATCCAACCTGGCCTTGGACACTTCCAGGGAGCCAGGGGCAGCCACAGCTTCCCTGGGCAACCTGTGCCAGGGCCTCCCCACCCTCACAGGGAAGAATTTCTTCTGTGTATTGAATCTAAACCTTCTCTCTGTCAGCGTGAAGCCATTTCCCCCCCTCCTGTCACTCCAGGCCCTTGTGGGTTCCCTTCAGGTACTGGAAGGATGAAATTAGGTTACCCCAAAGCTTCCCTTCCCCAGGCTGAACAATCCCAATTCTCTCAGCCTTTCCTCACAGAAGAGCAGCTCTGTCCCTCTGATCAACTTTGTGGTCTCCTCTGGACTTGCTCCAACAGGTCCATGTCCTTCTTGCGCTGGGACTCCAGAGAGATAGAACTCGCCATGTGACATCCTCTCCCACCTGCTTATTCCCTCCTCTCTTCCCTTCCTCCCTTCTTCCCTCCCTCCCTCCTTCCCACCTTCCCAGGTGCTCACATCACCTCTGCTGCTTCATCTGCACCAGCCAAGCTGCTCCTGCCAACCCCACGTGCAGGGGACTGACCCGTCCCCTGGCCAGGCTGTGAAGGCCCTGCTGGGACCCCAAGCATGGCAGGAGCTGCTGTCATCCATATTCCATGGCATGTCAGGAAAGCATCACAAAATTATTTTCCAGAAGCTCTGACCTCTCAAAACTGGTAAGAATAGGAGACTCCCTGTTCTGAGGACAGGCTGCTTTGTCCCTCTCCCCACCTGGGTGAGAGGTACAGCCTTCAGGGTCAGTGAGGGGCACTGAGAAGGAATTCAGCCTGCACTCAAGTGACAGATAAATAACAGCAACCAATCCACTACCTAAAAATGCCAGCAGTGGACGCCTGGGTTTCCTGAGAAACTCTGAAGTCTTTCCAGTGCCTTAGAGCCAGGAGGCCTGTGGCTCTGCCCAGCAGTTGGGAGTCTCTGCATCCTGCTCACAGAGAAGGCAGCCCAGGAGCTGTGCAGGGACTGCAGAGCCAGAGCCTGCGCCTCGTGCAAGCAGAGCGTGGCCATGCTCACGGAAAGAAACACAGCCACAGCTCCAGAGAGCCAAGGGCTTCTTGCTCCAGATCATCAGGGCTCTGTGAACACTCCCGAGCTGCTGAAGAAGGCAGTTTGCAGAAAAGCCACCCCGTGGAGAGGACAGGGGGAGGAGAAGAAGCTCCTGGAGCCCTGCACACAGCTCTGACCCTCGTCTGGCTTGCACGAGGCCCCTCTCCCCACCTGCCTGCAGCCACTGGGAAGCAGCAGCAGGGAGATGGGCAGGGCACTGCCCGCTCTTAGGGGCACAGGCCGCGCTAACCCGCAGCTATTGCCCTCATTCCCGAGTGGAGAGAGTGGCTTGGGCTGGCTCCGGCTGCTGTGTGCCAACATCCAGCATGTTTTACAACTGACCTGCAAGGAATGTGTGTCACTGAAGAGGATATGTAGCCCCGGAGAACATAAACCACAGCTGCATTGTTTAAAAGTATCTCATCCACTCGATTGGAACAGCAGGCGAGGATGATCTCAGGGAGATAACTCCAGGAGTGTGTGAGCAGGAACGGCTCCGCTACCTTCGCCAGTGGAAGATTCTTATAAATTCACTCCTCCTGCCATCCTTTTGCAAAGGGTCAGAAGATGTACTGACAATAGCAGCACGCAAATATTTCAGAACTTGGCCACACGCTGAGCAAACACTCTGGATAGTTTCACGAGTAGATTAAAATGCCAGATCAGCGAGCAGTGCTGCACTTTAAATATGCTCACTAATTTATTAAGTTTATTCTTAGCAAGCTTGCAGACTTCAGAAAGTTAAATTTCTCGGTGACAAATGGCTGGGGAGCTGGGCAGGCAGGGCGTGCGTGCTGAGCCCCGGGGGCAGCGCAGGGGAGCGGAGCCCCCTGAGCCCTGCACGGGGACAATCCCCGGCGGAAGGGCCTGCACGGGCTTTGTGTCAAGGCTCGTGTACAGATACAGAGCAAAACCCAGGGCTCTTGGCACATCCCACGCTTCTCTAAGGAGCTGCTGCCTCCCACTCCAGGCTCAGACATCCGTTATCTGTATCCCAGGGCCTGGCTGTGTGCTGTGGGTTAACTGCTGTGAGCTCCACTCCTCAGTGCACTCTCTGTGTCCCAGCCTCAGTCCCCTGTGCTCCAGGGACTGCAGCACGTCCCCTCCCACACCCGGGGCTGAGCCAAACACGCCTTCCCTATAAGGACAGCATCTCCCGTGGCCCCAAATGACAACCCTGTCCCTTTCCTAGGTGCTCTGATCACGCTGTGCCCAGGACCTCTCCTCTCCCTGTGATCAGCCCATGTGAGCCAGAGGTTTGGACTCAGGAACTTCCTGATGCCTTATCCAAGTCAAGACTGGAGGGAAGTGTCTCGGGTGGGACACAGCAGTTACCAGATCCATCTCCAGGCAGCAGCTGAGGGCCCACTCCCCCTCAGCCCTCTGCCTCTTCTGTTCTCCGTGACTGAAGATCTGGAGCAGGGTCTGGAGTAGCAGGGTTTCCTCAGGAGGAAACAAATGCTGGCACTGCTTCTTGAGATATGTATTTTTGGTCTTGTTCAAACTGAAGTAAGGAGTGTGTTTAGGAAGCCTTCTGCAGGACCACGTGTCCACCTTTCACTGCCACACACCCCTGAAGATGAAGCCTGACAGCAGGACAGAGCTCTGGGATGATGTGGGAAGTCCTGTGCAGTTATCCAACATCTCGGGCACTGGTAGGACCCTGGAAGCACCACAGGACCAGGCACCACTTGGACATGAGACAGTCCCTGTCAGGAAGGCCCTGATATTGCTGCACCGATGGGGGTAAAGGAGTTACGCAATTTCTTACGTCTTTTTTTATTGTGCTGCTAGAGAGAGGAGGGTCTTTTCCTGCAGGGAAGGGCTGCAGTGGGAAGGGGGTGCCCACAGCCCCAGGGAGCCCTGGCTGCTCTGCAGGACTTGCTGGTGGGACACAAGCCTGGGGGAACAGAGAGAGCACAGAGCAGTGACATGGGATGTGTGAGCAGCAAGGAGTTTGCCAAGCTGAAAAATCACCTAAAGCACCATTCCTGTCACTGGAACTCCACGAGGCTGGAGGGAGCAGTAGGCCTGGCTGTGTCCGCTCAGCACTCCAGGCACCCACCCCTGCCCTTCGCCCACCCGGGGAAGCCTGAGGGGCACAGGGATACAGAGAGAGGGAACCTCTGTGGCACAGGGATGCAGAGAGGGGGAACCCCTGTGGCACAGGGATGCAGAGAGAGGGAACCCCTGTGGCACAGGGAT
>JACAXG010000175.1:722849-915477 GCA_018881555.1 Amblyornis subalaris | reverse complement strand
CCAGCTCTGCATTCCCAGCTCTGCATCCCCAGCTCTCCATTCCCAGCTCTCCATTCCCAGCTCTCCATCCCCAGCTCTCCATGCCCAGCTCTCCATCCCTGGTTCTCCATTCCCAGGTCTCCATCCCCAGCTCTCCATGCCCAGCTCTCCATGCCCAGCTCTCCATCCCTGGTTCTCCATTCCCAGCTCTCCATCCCCAGCTCTGCATTCCCAGCTCTGCATCTCCAGCTCTCCATGCCCAGCTCTCCATTCCCAGGTCCCTCTGTGTTTCAGCAAGTCCCTGCAGGAATGCCTCAAAACCAGCTCCTATGGAGAGATGCTCAGCCCTATTTCCTGATCCTCTGTCCTACCTCAGCAGCAGTTCAGCTTCCAGAAATGCAGGAAAGTTGCAAAACTCAGCCATTACACTGTGGTGCACTGTGGGAGCAGCATCTCTCTGCTGCTCACAAACTCACCCCAAACACAGAGAAGCCTTTTGAAGTGAGAGCACCCCAGAATGTCACCCTCAATAGGCCAGAGCCACTTTGTTTTCTTCCCCTCCAGTGTCTACAGCAGCATGTGGGGATGAATTGGCCATGAAAGGCCTGAAAAATCACAGAAAAGGTAAAATCAGCCCGCAGTTAAAAGGATTAGAAGACTGAAAGGAGAGAAGAAAGTTCTGGAGACCAGTCCAGGGAGACACAGACAGTGGGCATGAGCTGCTGCACTTGGGTGACAACTCAGAGGGCTCAGGGAGTGTGCCTGGCTCTGTGGGGAAGGTGGAAGCACCAAACCACAACCAGCCAGAGCAAAGCACTGCAGGTTTCTGCAGGTGCTGCCTTTGCTCAGCCTTCCCCAGGGCAGAGCCGCAGCAGCTCTCCCCCAGGCAGCCCCTGGCACCCRCTGGATGCAGGGCTGGGGCCAGGCTGGGAATGGCACACGGGAGAAAGGAGGGATGCTGGCCCCACACCGSGACCCTCGGAGAGCAGCAATGGCTTTGCAGGAGCTCTGACAGGGCAGGGGAGAGCTACAGAGAGAGCACTGCAGGGTGTCAGGTAATCATCCAGTGAGCCCACAGGCGTGTCCTCAATATTTGCTGGGAATGGGGACTGCCAGGCAGACTGGACACCATTCATGCTGTTAACATGCCAA
The DNA here is from genome assembly GCA_018881555.1 of Amblyornis subalaris. Classification (NCBI taxonomy): domain Eukaryota; kingdom Metazoa; phylum Chordata; class Aves; order Passeriformes; family Ptilonorhynchidae; genus Amblyornis; species Amblyornis subalaris. The sequence continues at coordinate 914,346 of JACAXG010000175.1, read as the reverse complement.
AGGACACAGGCCAGCCTCCCCATGAAAGGCCAGAGCCTGCCTGAGGGCTGGATGGTGCTCTCTGAGATTCATGGTGCCAATGTGAGGCCGTCCCTTCCTCCCAAGCAGAGCCCCCAGGGACCGACAGAGCCTCCCTGGGACCTGCTCGGCACTGACAGCACCATGAGTGTCCCATGGTGCCAGCACAGACCTGTGCAGCTCCCATATCTGCCTGGTGCCTCCCAAAGCGGAGCTCTTGGCACGCCAAGGTCTCCTGCTGCCTGTCCTGGGCAATGCTGGGACAGAGCCAGGGAAGAGCAGGGGCTGGAGGGGGCTGGGGTGCACCAGGCTGGGCTGGTCCCTGCTCAGCATGAGGGGTGAGTGGCAAAGCCTGCCCGTGTTAGCCCGGACTTTATTTTACTTCATTTAAGTCCTTCATAGCTCTGCAAAGTCACCTCCTGGCCCTTCATCCCACACCTGCAGGCCACCAAGGAAACAGCAGGAATCACAGCATGATGGGCAATGGACAAATGTCCCATCAAACCCAATCCTGGGAGACTGGCTGCTCCCCACGAGGCAGAGCTCTGTCTGGAGGGGACACACATAACCCACAGCACCTCCAGCCCAGTCCCGCTGCCACCCCTGCAGAGCGTCACCAGACCCCACACCCAGTGCTGTGAGGGGGGACACGGCCCTATCCTGGGGCTGCTCGTGGCTGTCACACCCCGACCATGAGGTTCAGAGCCAGGAAGCCCCTGGGGACAGCTGATAAGCCCTCTGCATCTGTTCCAAAAGTGCCCGTGCAAGCAGGGTGTATTTTTGGCTTGAGGTTGGGACATAAATCAATGTGAGTCAGAAAAGGCCCCTGGCAGTATGTCCCCTTCCCTGGTGCCTTCTCCAGGGCACTGCCAACAGCCCCAGGCTGYGTCTGGGACACACTGCACGATGGACACAGGCAGGGCCTGGGTGCAGTGGGCACAGGACCCTGAAGGACCCTGGCAGTTCTGGTTCAGAACCACGTGCGAAACACCAGCGTGTGAAGGGGACAATCCCAGGAGCAGGATTCTCCATGTGCTCCAGGAAGCCAAGGAGAAGGGAGTGCTGGTCAGGGGGTCTGTGCCACRCACACAGCACAGCCTGGAAGATCCAGGCAGCCTGGTCCCACTGGAGAGTCTCAGAAATTACCTCATAGCTTAAACTAAACCGTGAGTACCTGATGAGCAGGCAGGACAGGASAAAGCCACAGCAGGACACGGCGAGGGCCTGTGCATAAACCCTTAGGCATGAGATCCCACCCTGGGGCCGTGCAGACACAAGCACACAGCTGGGACATCCCAGAGAAATATCCCCTGACGGCTGGATGAACCATTCCTGTCTATGATGCCTCATGTCCCCAGCTACCCCCGCAAGCCAGAAGCCCCCAGGTCCTGGCAGCTGGCTGTAGGCGTGGAACAGGCGGGGCCTGCACTGCCAAACTGTTCCTCAGCTCATATCAGTGCTTGGACATGGCCACAGCCCCTGCCCTCGCCTGCTCCGTCCTCAGGCCTTGCACTGCTGGCTCTGGGACTGGAGACCCGCTGGGGGCTGGCTCAGAAAGAAGGACAAGGATGGAGGGTCCCTCTCCCTGCCTGCCCATGAAACAGGCACTCCTGGTGGCTGAATATCCATCCCTGCTCCAAGGAAAGCGTCAGATGAAACAACTGACCTGGGAAGYGGCAGGGGTAGGCTGAGAGAGACCCACCAGCCATCACAGGGATGGGCCACAGCYGTGCCTCCTGACCCTGGGGCTGGCACCAGCTACCTGGAGCTGCAGTGCCCGGGCAGGAGTGCTCAGGGTCACACTCCCGAGCATCGGTGCCTCTGCCATCCTTGCAGCTCACCTGGGATTTGGGCAGTCTCAAAACAGAGGTGCTTCTACAGGAGACACAGAGGGTGGTGGAAGGCTCAGGCTCTGCACTTAGCAAGGAAATCTGACATCCTTGCGTCACCTCAGCCAAAAAAAWTATGAACTTGCCTCCTGTCTCCTTCCAGGGAGGTCCTGACTGTGCCTCACCACAACAGTGCTAATGCAAGTGTCCCCAAGAGCAAGGAGCTGGACACCACAACCCAGTGTGCTCTTCTTCCCATTTCCCAGCTRTCTGCTCACTGCTGCTCTCTGGACTTCCCAAACAGGGTCTCGAGGTTGGACACAGTCTCCATATCTGATGCCTGAATCCAAGGTACCCTCTGGCTCCCCATCCCAAAGGTGGGATGGGTCCTTGAGGAGAGCCTGGGAAGGAGGCTGGCAGAGAAGGTGGGCTTTGGGGGAGTTCCCAAAACACAATCTTGTCTGTGCAGTGTGTGCCCTCTGGGAGCCAGGGAAGTGCAGGGAGGCACAAGGGCTGGCTGGGGAGGCCAAGTTCCATGGAGGAGCAGGAGGAGAGACTGGCAGAGGAGTCTGGTGCRTCCTGCCTCTGCTCTGGTGGGTGTGGGGGTGGGTGCTGCGTCTCTGAACCACCCATCCTCCATGGGGCCRTGCTGGTGGGCCCATCAGGAGACGTGACACCACGAGTGATGTCCCCACCACGYGGCGTGGGCCATCACTGAGCTTCCTCACCAGCAGAGGACCATCTGCAAGCTGTTTGTGCCCAGCCCATGACAGAGGACACACACAACCAGCCCGCTGAGGCCTCAGAGCTGGGGAGGTGACACACAGCCCTGCCACAAATGTGTCACATCTGGCAGAGCAACGTCCTGGCAGGGCCCTGCCCTGCTACTCAGGGGGCTTTGTCCTGGTACAAGACACCCCTGAGCCCAAGAGCAGGGCGGGATCTCCTTGCCATCTAAACCCCAGTGCATGAGCTTAGCTGCTCTCCAACAATAGGCAAGAAGGCCAAGAAACAAAGYAGGTACATTCCAGGAATTCTGCAGCAGCAAACACCGCATGAATCACGTTGGGCCGCGTCTCCTTCCCCAAAGACGCGCTGGTCCTGCTGGGGTGAGCATCCCACGTCTGCAGCTCGGCCCTTCCCGCAGCAGACAGGTCCTCCACACCAGGGGTGGTGAAGGAGCAGGATGAGCACCAGGCAGAGGGAGGCTGTGATTCAGCCATGACACGTGGAAGAGCCACACAACGTCCCTTGGCCTGTATCCCTCCTCCACCGGCACCCTCCGCTGCTCACCGGCACCAAAGCGGTTCCACAGGTCTTGCCGCAGGAGGCTGCTTCTGCCACCATCCCCAAGCCTCTCTGCTCCTCTGAAATGTCTCTCCCTGAATTCCAATGGGTTTTAACATGGCCACTTGCGAAACAGAGGGACTCTGGAGAAAAGCCAGAGAACGAGGCTGCAGGAAGGGGCACAGTGAAAACTGATGGAGCTGAAGCTCTGGCACTGTGGCTTGGAGAGCAAATACAGCACAGAGAGAAACATCAGAACTAGAGAAATCATTGCTGGTCGTTGTGCCTACACAACACTAGAGATGCTGGAAAATGGGAATGGGTTCAGAGAAGAGCTACAGGAATGACTGAGAGACAAAAACACTGGAAAACTCCAGTACCATGGAAGGGAGAAGTACAACCTCTTTTCCCAGTGCTGGGCACAGGTAAAACAAGACTTGGTCCCACTCAGCCAGCACCTGCTGGGCAGTGGTGCAGCCCAAACCAGATCGAGCTCCAGCTCATCCAAACCACTTGTAATGGGAAAGCAAAGGGCCTGTTGCAAAGCATGTGGCTTCTCACTCACCAGACCAGCCTTGGCAGGGAAAGAGGGGCTTCCTCGCCTGGGTCACTCAGCTCTGCTCTGCCCAGCGCCACAAGGAGCAGAGTGAGGAGGGTGCAGGAGCAGGCTGGCTGCACAGACAGAAAGGCTGGGGTGGTTCTCCTGCCTCTCTGAGCCTTTCTGGGAGCAGGTCCCAGCTGTGCAGTTGGAAAGAAGGCACCAGGGACTCAGGCAGAGCATTGGGGAGAGAGAAATTCTCTGCAGAGATGGGGATGAGCAGAGGAGAGCCCATCTCCTCCCTCCCCACAGGGCCCGTGCCAGCTCAGTGAGGTCTCTGCTGGTTTCCTCTTGGCTGTCAGGCTGTGAGCGAGCTGCAGCAGCCGTGCCAGGCTCCTCACAAACACRAGCACTGCGCTTGCACAGCAGGACTGGGCTGGGCTGGCCGGCCTCCAGCCCTGGCTGCCGTAAAACGGGAAATTAGGGAATTGGAGCGAGACCTCAGCGACCACCAACCCGCCAGCCCCGGCAGTGAAGGGGTGGTCGCCCTCTGCCAGGCACGAGCGGGCAGCAGCGCCTCAGCGGGCAGCAGCGCCTCGCCCCGTKCCCGCCAAGCCCAAGTGCACTGGCAGCCGTGGCACGGCTGGAGCGTGCCCAGAGGAGGATGAGGATGAGGATGGGAGGAAGCCACRTGCCTCGGCCTCTTCGGATGCTCCTGGGAGCAAGGCAGCCAGCAGTCCCGGGATGCTGCACAGCAGACGGCACAGCTCCGCGCGCCGAACAGTATGGAGTTTTCTGCTAGTTACATGTTTTATGAAAAGTTGTTGGCAAAAATGTGCATTTTCTTTGGCTGTGTTTTGCATGGATTTGGCAAAAATGTAACGTTAGTGTCTCCCCTTGAGAGAACTTTATTGAGTGGAACAAAGTCGGATATTTTTAGCTACCCATTGTTAGCTGAAGAACAAAGCCATAACTAAGATATTTTGTCTCTTACACTGAAACAGGACTATCAGACAAATCCATGTACAGTCATATGTGGCTGCCCATTCAGATGGAGCACGAGAGGGAAACTATTTTTAGTCTGTACACTCCACACAACAACCGCATTTCCCTTCCCCTCCAAGCTGGACCACCGGAACACACAGGCAGCACCAGAGAGCAGCATCGGAGAGGGGGACCTGGGGCCGCTTCCTGCCGCTGTCCCTGGGGCCCTCTGAMAAATGGCATTTATAGGAGAGACCAGGTCATGCAATCCTAAAAAACACTTTAATTTTTCTTCCTTTTGGGGTGTTTTTTCCTCCACTCAGTGCTGAAAYGATATGTGTTTCACCGAGAGGCAGCAAGGAAAGGTAAAGCAGGATACGGACGGGTCTCAGAGCAGCAGCAGTTGTAACGCACAGCGCTAAAACCCGAGCCCTCTCCCCTCTTCCAAAAACACTTGTACATGCCCTGAGGCCGCTCTGCTGAGGAGGGAGGTTGCCCACACGCAGCCCGGCACAGCCCTGTCCCGGCAGCGCTGCCGCCCTCCCCGCCCCACAGTCGAGCCCCCCGTGCGGGAAATGTCGCGGCTGCGGCTGCCGAGGCGGCGCTTTCGAAAGCTTTAACCCTGAGACACCAGAGAGCCCCGCACGAGGCTGACAAACCTCCCCCGAGCGCTTCAGTGCTCAACAAATGACATCAGTGGATTCTGACTGGCAGCGTCTTGCAAAGCATTCATGTAACAGAAACAAAGCGGTCCATAAATGCCCCGRATTTCTGCGTGAGTGCGATGCCGGGAGCTTCTTCTAAACAGTTTTTGTGGGTTGCTCTGGTGAGTCACGGAGAAGTTGCACTAAACCCTGAGCATTTGGTGCAACCAGAATGACCCTGCACGGTTAAGAGAGCCGTGACACGCTCCTGGCAAAGCAGGAGGAGTAAGAGCAGGGTGCCACCACACAGCCTGAGCTGCTGGCGGGTACCCACCGTGCCAGCTGGGGGGGCTGGGGGGACCAGAGAAACCATCAGAGCAGCCTCCAAACGGCTGCAGCACAGCCACAATCTTTGGGAACCTCAAGAGCTGTTTACCACCATCCTCCCTCGCACAGCCGGCCGCTGCCTCCGCAGCACATCTCSCCGCCAGCTCCGGCGGGGCCGGCTCCCAGCTTGCCAAATGCACCTTGTGCCTGTTCCTGAAGAAGTGTCACGCTCCACAGAGATCTCTGTGTAGCCCACGACCTGCCGGGTGCCCCCGAGATCCCGTAAAAGCCCTGGAGCAGCAGCAGCAGGCAGCGGCAGTGCCCGGCCGCGCTCGCCTCCCTCGAGCTGTCCCAACCCGCKGGTGCCGTGTGTCACCGCACCCGAACCCGCCCGGCAGAGAGCGGCCGGAGCACAGAAAGACGTGAAGGAGGAAGCATAAATTACCTGCGGGCTTTTCGGCTKGGCTAGAGTGTCCTGGAGGAGATGCTGCTGTGCCACTCCTCGCCTGCTCCGCGGGTTAGGGCTGCTTTGACCAGGGAGCACTGATTGTGTTTTATAAACTTGAAGCACAGTAAGAACTGGTTTAAAATAGAGTGAACGGAGCTGGTGCGGGTGGAATTAGACAAACTCTGCGAGCTGCTTTTCCAAAAATAAATTAACTTCTTGCAGCCCGCGGAGCAGAGGCGGGGGACGGGGCCTCCCGGGAGAGCTGCCCGAGTGCCTCTGCCGCTGCTGTCCCCCTTCTCACACTGCCCCAGGGCCGGGGCTGCCCCAGCCGGGACAGAGTCCTCCAGAGTCAGCCCCAGGGCTGCACGCGGAGGGGGCAGCAGTGACCCCGGCMCCTCGGTCTCTCTGCACCCCCACGAGGTGTCTCTGCACTGGCAGAGGGGAGCAGAGGCACCTGAAGGAGTCGTGCCCTGGCAGTGAGGAGTGGGGCAGGATCCCAGCCAGGGAATACGAGTTATGGGTCAGTGCCTGCCAGACTCGTTGCCTCAGTGTGCGCTGGGCATTCCTGTCTGCCCGAGGAGGCCAGTCTGGGTGAGCAGGGAGCAGATCTCYTTGGCACTGCAAGGTGCCCCTGCTTGGTTGGGCTGTGGTGAGCTGAAGGAGGGGGCACATGGAATCATAGAAATGTTTGTGGTGGAAGGGACCTTAAAGCTCATCTGGTTCCACCCCCTGCCATAGCCAGGAGCACCTTCCACTATCCCARGGTGCTCCAAGCCCCATCCAACCTGGCCTTGGACACTTCCAAGGATGGGGCAGCARCAGCTCCTCTGGGCAACYTGTGCCAGGGCCTCCCCACCCTCACAGGCAAYAATTCCTTCCCAATAAATATCCCACCTAACCCTGCCCTGTGGCAGTGGGAAGCCATTCCCCCTTTGTCCTGTCCCTCCATCCCTTGTCCAAAGTCTCTCCCCAGCTCCCTCTTGGAGCCCCTTTAGACATTGGAAGGAGCTCTAAGGTCTGCCTGGAGCCTTCTGCTTTCAGCCTCTCTCAGGTTGTTAGAGGGGTTGATCTCACATGTCTGGCTGGTGGGGGTGGCACAAGTTCTTGCATCCTGCTCTCATTCCGACTGCGGTCTTGAGGATCAGATGGTCTCTCCCGAGGTACCTGAGCTCTGGAAGGTTTATCGAGCTCAGCCTGGCATTCCCAGAGGTGCTGTCACCTTGAGCAGAGCAGTCCCTCTTGCAGACTGACCACCAAGGCACCATGGCATGTCCTGGCTGTGAAACCCAGGACATGGGTGGTGGACAGGCAGAACTGTGCTCCAAGAGTGCTCCTGACAGCCAGSTCCTGTGACCCCAAGGTCGGTCCCTCTTTACTTTCCTTCAGGGGCCATTCATCGTTGCCCTGGCAGGTGTGAGACACATGTCCCCATGCTCACAGAAGCACCAGGCTGTGGCCAAGGGGTAACAGAGATAGATTTGGGGAGCAGCACTGGCTGAGGAAAGGGCAAGGGATGGGGCATGGCAAGGGGAAGAGGGTGCTTGCAAACCCTACTCTCCTACGTCCCAGGGACACAGCCTGGCCTTGGGAATGCAGCTGCTCTTCGTCATGTTTGCTGCACCAGCAGGTCCCAGAGGACTTGATTTCTCCAAACTYGGTCCTTGGGAATGAAGAATAAACTGCTACCAAGTTCCCTTGGACTTCACCTATTAGGCATCAAATCCCTAAAAATATCATCTTTCCCACCTATAAATCCTATTTCATCGATTSGGCCAGTCTAGGCCATCCCGCTGGGCTGAGCTGGACTGAGCTGCTCCAGTGCAGCCTGGAGCCCTTTGCTGTCCCTTAAACCAACCCTTTCCYTTTTGCTCTCAGCACCTGGCTGAAGCCTGGAGGTTTGCAGGCTCTTGCTGTTGGGAAGGAGATGGGATGGAGAGAGGGTCTTCCTGGGTTCTGTCCTCACCTCCTGGGCTCACAGTGTTCTCTGAGCACAGGAGCAGCCCAGGAGGCAGCAGGAACCTCTGTTCAGCCTGGACCTCCTYCCCCATTAACCCTGAGCCTCAAAGACTCCCTGCCTGTGCTCTCCCCACCTCCTCTGCTTCTGCCCCACACATCCTTTCCCCAGAGCTTTCTCCTCATCGATAATAAGCAGAATAATGTTCCCCCACCTGTGCCCTCAGTGCCACTGTGGTGCTGGGGACAGTGCTGGTGGCAGTCCCCTTCTCTCCTCCCCAACTTTCACCCTCCCCAACTTTCACCCTCCCCTCCCACAAAAAAAATCCCTGTGGGTTTTCTGACACCAGCAGGGAGGTCCCTTGAAGCAAATCTCTCTTCCAACCAGCATCCAGGCCAAGGGCAGCCCTCCCCGGGCGGGCAGGACGCCACTCCCCAGGCAGGGAAAGTCCTTTTTCTTCTATTTATTTATATCCATCTCGCTGTAAACTCACCCGCCGGCGAACCTGCTGCTCGCACTAACAAACACGTCCCTTTGGTCTGTGCAGCAGTCACTGGCYGGGCAGGCACATGGAGCSGGGGGATCTCCACCAGCCCTTCTCCAGCTCGTCCATAAATCCCTGGCTCCCACTGGCTTTGTTTACATAGCAGCTTGTAAGTGAAGTCCTTTTGGCAAAGCAGCTCCTGGTCTAGGAGAGACCTGAGCCAGAGCCCCAAAAGGGCCCACACCAATTAAGAGACAGGCACCATGGTCCCCGGGGAAGGTAGTTCAGTGTCACATCCAGACTGCCCAGGAGAGGTCTGCTCATGGTACGTTTGCACAGGGCAGAGTTACAGGCCATACAAAACGTCCTTCAGAAGCAGGACAGGCACAAAAAGGGAAAGAGTGACATTTCTGAGGTAGAGAGGTGAGAGTTCCTGTATTAATGAGTTTCTGTACCGACATAGTACCTGTGTTGTCATTTCTTGTTGCCATTCTTAGAGTTCAGAGTTGACAGTCCACACTGGGCAGTGGAACAACTCACACTTCTGTCAGGTTTCCTCCAAGCCATCTGCTGTCCATCCACTGCCCCAGCCCACGGGGGACATGGGAGCTTTTGCCGGAGGTCCTTGCACAGGAAGGTCTTCAGGACAGTTTTGCCACAAGAGCTCGGGTGGGCAGGACCATCCTGGAGCAGCACCAGAGCCCTGGCCCGGCGCTGGCAGCCAGGCTGGGTGAGGGGGAGAGGGGGAGAGGGGGCTCTGCGGGGTGGTTCCACAGCAGCTTCCAGAGAAGCCCTGCCTGCTGACAGCTGTAGAACACCACAGGCCGGGGGGGATTTGATCCCTGCCGGCTCCACACTCGGTGAGTTCATCCCATCGGTGCTGCGAGCTGAGAGCACCCCCAGCAGAGGGGCTCAGCTCTGCCCTCCAGGCTGTGCAGCCCGGGACGAGTGGGTTGGTGGCACAGGAACACCGGGGGTGGCACGGAGGTGGCCGAGCCGCCCGCGGACAGACGGGGCCGCCCCGGCAATGCCGCTGAGCAGCCCAGCGGGGGCACGGGGCGCTCGCTGCCCGTGGGTGCCGCGGTGCTCCCGGGGCGGTGGCAGCGTGGCAGTGGCTGTGTCACCGTGCACACTCGTGGGCGCTCAGGCTTTGCTCGGGATGGGGTCAACACCAGGGGTGTCCTGGGGTGTTGGCGGGGGAAGCAGGATGCGGAGTTTGGATCCAGGCACGTGCGCGGCTGGGTTTCCATCCAGCTCCAGCCCCGCAGCACCGCGCCGGCTGCGCATCAGACAGTTTATTTTAGCCATCGAGGCAGGGAGACGGCTGGAGGATCCGGGGCTGAGGCTGTGTGGGCGGGCGGGGGCCGTCAGCCCGTGCCTCCAGCGCGTGTGACACGCGTTTGGTGTCACCCGAGTGGGAGACCTGCTGGCGGGGTGAAATATGAGCTGCGGGTTCCCGGCTGCAGCTGGAGGAGCTCGTCCTGCAGCCTCGCCCTGTTCCCTCCCCGGGGCAGGAGRGGCAGGTCAGCGAGGGCCGGTGCGGAGCCCGGTGCCCGCAGCCCCCAGCCCCGAGCGGGGCCGGTCGGACACCGGGCGGGTGGGGGGTCCCCTGGCCGTGGGGTTCAGCCCCGGTCGCGCCCAGCGCCGGCGCAGCTCTGTGGGAATCACCACCCTCAGGGGCTCCGTGCTCCCTGCCCKGCTCCGGGATGCGGTCAGCAGCCGTGCAGGGTGATTTTTCCTCCGAGCCCTTTTATCTCAGCTGCTCCTGAGATGCTGGAAGGGTCAAATGTCCTCTGCCCAGCACCCGGCCTGATTCCGTGCCCTCGCTGCAGGCGCCTTCATTGATCATCTCGGCACATCCTCTTGACACCCACAGCCCAGCGCAGCAGCAGGGGAGCTCTCTAGGGTCAGGATCCCACAAAGGGCTTGGGGGCCATGGCGTGACCCCACTGACCAAGCACAGGGCCTGCTGGAGCTGCTGCAGGGAAACTACCCAAAGCCAAGTCACTTGTGTGAGGTGTGTGAGGTGCTCAGGTAACCACCGGGATGCTTGGAGTGCAGCTCAGCCCCAGAGCTGGCAGCKCTGGGATTCCACACAGATATGTCAGCCCTGCCTGTGTGCGAGGAGGGAGCTCTCAGGGAACACTCAGGAAGCGCTCAGGAAGCGCTCAGGATGGCAATGCCCGTGTGACACCACACAAGGTGTCATTCGATCTGCATCGAATTCCGGGGTGTGGGGGGTGTGGGGTGTGCAGGCACTCGCATGGGCAGYGAGCTCTGCAGCAGAGTGCCCTGCCAGCAGCACGCCAGGGCACACAGCACCCAAGGACCACAGCCYGGGATTCAGCCTATCCACTCCCTGAACATCACCGGGAACAGGGGGCTGGGTGACCTGCCAGCCTAAAGTCTGTGCTGGGGCTGCTCCTCCTGCAATGCCAAGCCCCAGTCCTCCAGGAAAGCTCCTTCCCTGCCTATGATCTGAAGGGATGTGGGAGGAGAGGCTGAAGCCTGTCCCCAGGATACTCTAAACAGAAACAAATAATATATAAAGAAATAAAAGTGCCCTTTGAGAGTCTGTGGAGCCCCAAGCCGCCATCCAAGGGAAGACACACAAGTCTTGTGTCCCTGCTGTGGGCAGCCTGAGCAGCTCCAGCTGCAATGCAAAGTCCCAGGGCTCTGGCACTGGAGGTGTGTATGAAGCAGAGACAGGAGCCCCATCCCGCAGGGCTGGATACAGTAGTCATGCCCCAACACATGCAGTAAGTCCTTCACCCCACGCTCTGCCTTTTCCGGGGTGCAAATACTTCCCTTAGGCACCCAGGCCAGCCCTAGGGACACAGGGATACTCTCCTGCACCAGGATGCTCTGGCCAGTGGACAACTCTTATTTGGCAGAGGGAATCGGGCACCTCCCTTGTTGATGGCACCTGCCTGTAGAGAGACAGCAGGGACGGAAGAGCACTTGTCTGAGGGACACCCTGGAAGCAGTGCAGCTGCTCCTCTGCTGCAAGATGGGGCTGCAATAGCCTGAGGGACCCTGATCCCTCCTGGCTTTGCTGCAGCCCACGCCAGGCTGGGGATGGGGGCACGGGCACCGCATATGAGGCCGGCAATGCTCTCCCCACGCTATTCTTAGGAAGGGTRAAGTTTATACAAGAAATTTAAGCTTTAAGCCCAGGCACCATAAATAGTCTATTTTTCAAGGGCTCCAAGTCAGTTGTAGGCTCAAAGCCAGAGCCAAAATTTGGCAGCTGTCTTTGTTTAGTGATTAATTAAAATGAGGTAACAAAACGAGACATATCTATTAACGAGGGTATTTGCAGCGTCAGTAGAGGATTCCAAATGGCTGATTTTTTCCCCTTTTAATCTTCAAACTTCTCGTTAGGAAAACAAGCTCTTCCTCCGGCCGCAGCCGGGTTGGGAGGGAAGGGCTGAGCCGCGGCCCCTCGCCCGGGCAGCGGGAGGGGAGCAGCGGGCAGGCAAGGCTTTATCTTTATGGTCCTCTTCCTTTAAACAAAGCGAGCCTCCGCATAAAGATTTTTCCAGTTTGGAAATTTTATTAGACCTTAAAGTAAACTTCAATGGAGAGACCCTTGGCTGTGACAGAGGCAGGAGGGGGGAAGCTTTGCACATCGCCGGCCTTTCCCCAGCGGGTGCCACGCAATGGGACTAAAATGGGAGTGTTGCAGGCAAAGGGGTGTTTTCCAGGCTGTTTTCCGCATTTGCCGGACAAATGGCCAAACCCATGTCCGCACCTTGCCCTGGGGCAGCAGCACTCAGCGTTCTGGGCACCCTGGGGAGGTGTGAGCAGACAAGGTGACAAGGAGGATGGTGCAGATGGAGCCTGGGAGGCTTGTTCCCATCCACTGTGCTCTTAGCTCATCCCTGACACTGGATGCATTTCCGAGTTCAGAAAAGCAAGTGGAGCAYGAAGCTGCCTTGTGTGGGAGGTGCCCGTGGTCGGAGGAGGGTTAAAGTGTGTGCAGGGGTCAGAGGCAGCTCTCGGGGGTGTGTGAAACAGGTTCACCCTCCCCAAGGCTCCAAAGACTTAGCCACATGGGAAAGCACCCAAGTATGAGGAAAAGGGAAAAACATCCCAAAATAGTTTAGTCTTGTTTTCTGCACTGAGACRTCCAGACAGGGTGGGAGTTCTGGTTGTGTCTGAGCTAAAAATTACAGTAAATAGAGAAGTGGCTGCAAAGCTCCATGTTCTGGATAAGAGGAACATGTGCAAGCACTGTCCATCGGGGCAAAGCCACACTGCCATGAAGGACCATAAATAAATGAGGAGGGGGATGGAGTGGAACGAGCTCTGTGTCAAGGGGTGAACTGTCAGCCACCCACTGAAGTGTATCCTCTCTCCAGTTTGTTCCRTGGAACAACAGGGAGTGAGGGGAAGCAGCTTCATACCTAGGGACCACTCCGAGCAGAGGTGGGGTCCTGGCATCCCTCCCCGCACAGGGACCGCTGGGCCCACCTGAGAGCAAGAGGGTCTGGTTCTGCCAGGACAGACCTGCTCTGAGCTGTCCCTCTCTCCCTGCACCACCCTCCAGGCACGTCTCAGCTGCTGGTGAAACCCCAGCATAAATCCTGAAGTCTCATCTCTGGAGGAGGTGATAGAGTGGATCATCCATGTAACAACCAGAGGTCCTGGGCATTGGATCCTGCAGGGATCTGCTCCTGTGACACACAAGCTGTGTGAGCAGCGGGATGGGGAGAGGGCTGGAGCAAGGCAGATTCAGAGTGGAGGAAAATCCACTGCTCCTCCTTGGGGGATAACTCTCCTGGGGTGGAAAAGGGGAATGCTTTCCAGGGACGCTCCATGGCCCACTTTAATTGTCAGGACTTGCCCATGCCAAGCATCAGCTTCAAGGCCCTGTGAGAGTCCTGGGATGGGTGAGCTGCCGAAAACCCAGCAGCAACTTGGGGTCCTGGGCTGTCCAAGCTGCGTCTGGAGCTGGCCCATGGACAAGGGTGGGAAGTCGGGCTGGTGCTGGGTGCGGTGCCATCCTCACTGGGGCAGGGGCCCATCTCCCAGACCGCTGGACTGCAGTGTTACGGCTGCATTGGAGGGGGACAGGGCACCCCATGCGGCAGAAGCCCTGCTGGCTCTGCTGCCCTGGGCAGGGCTCTTCTGGGAGCTCGGCCTTGCCTCGGGATTTGCACTGGAGTTGCTAAAGGTGGCATCGAGGGCAGGTGACAGGCGGGCAGGGGGTGGGAGCTCTGTGCTGCGGGCTGGAGGGAGCGGCCGGGTTCTCCGCATGGGGCTGAGCCCGGAGCAGCAGCAGGCGCTGGGCAGGGACACGGGCCAGGCCGGGGGCGGCACGGAGGGGATGGGGCAGCCCGAGGAGCAGCGCAAGGAGCAGGGCGGGGGGAACAGAGCAGCACGGGGGACAGCGGGACGGTTTGGGAGGCGGCGGCGGGGCAGCCCGGGGGCAGCGGGGCGGACAGAGGGGGGTGCGGGGAGGCGGAGGGGCTCGGGGACTGCGGGGACTCGCCGRGACTGCCCCGTGCTCGGCTCCGCTCGGCCCCGGCGGCGGCGGCGGAGTCGCGGTGCCATCTAGGGCCGGGCTGGGGCCGCTGCAGCGCCGGCGGCTGCGGGACGGCCGGGGGGACCGTGCCCGGACACCGCGGCCCCGCGTCCGCCCTTCCCCTCCGCGCTGAACGCCCGAGCCCAGCCCGGACCGGCGCCCGTCTCTCCCGGGGGGAGCTGCCCGCGGGGCCCCGGGGACCCCGCCCGGCCCGGGCCGCTGCCGGCGGCTGCGGGAGGTGCCGGACCCCCGGCCGAGCTGGGCACGACCCGCGGGCACCCAGCACGGGCCCACCCCGACCCCGAYCCCGATCCCGGGGGCCGAACCGCACAGGGGTCCCGGCCCGCAGACGGGGTGCCCGGGCAGCCTCTCGGGCAGCGTGTCCCTGCAGGGTGGGTGACAGTCAGCGGGTCCCAGCGCTCGGTTTGTCCTGCCCTTGCAATGCGGGTCTTGCAGAAAGCTCTAGAGCACAGCTGGGGCTTTCTTCACTCTTGGTGTCCAGTCCAAGGGCGTGTATGTCAGATCTGGAGTCGCTCTCCCGAGRCTGCCTCCCAGGAGCACACGGGTGTTGATGACAGTGCAGGGACTGCATATCTGGTCCGTGGCCCCTGGCTGTGCTGTGACACCTTCTGCCTGTCCCTGGGTGGATCACACAGTCTCCCTGCCCATGAAGGTGGGGGTTTCTCCACGCCACCTCCAGCTCTTCTTCAGTCTCCAGAGCAGACCRAGCCTTACCCACTATTTGAAATCTGGCCCTGAATTGTCTCTCAGATTGGCTGCTGTTTGGTAAGAACTGTCCCAGGGCTGGAATCAAGCCACAAAGGCACAACACTGGCTGTGCACAGGGTGATCAGGCCGGGATCAATGCTCCAGTGGGATGACACCAACCTCTCCTGGCTCACACTGAAATAAGTACAGATGTGTCTTAAGAAGAGAGAAGCAGAGCACAGCAATTAATGCTTCTAAACCAGAGACTGTTTTCTGTATTCTGTCAGTTTGCCACATCCTGCAGCAGTCCAGGGAACAGTTATCGAAGGGCTGGACCTGGGCACATGGAGCCCAAGGGCAGCCTGATGGTGATGGACCGGACAGCAAGGACCTGCAGCAGGAGGGTGTGGTGAGGCCGAAGCTGAGGCTGCCTGCATGTCCTGCCCAGGTGTTGTATTCCCAAGTGTTTGGATTTCCTTAATGTTGATTCATTAAGGTCTCATCCCAGTTTCTATCATCAGCCCCTCTAAGACTTTCCCTCTGTTCTGCAGCCTGTGCTGTTCSCTGCAGACCCATTGAATGAAGATTTGGCCTAGAGAAGGGGAGAGCACAAGGCAGTTCCCAGTGTGCATCCTTGAGCTGACAGACACGACTGTGACACACAACACACCCTGGCAGCCTGGTTCCTCCAGTGTTTCATGCTCTCCCYCTCCCCCAGGTCGCACCCACACAGTTACAGCTTATGGCAGGTGGGAAAAGCCTCAGCTCATCCGTGTGAGCTGCCCCAGCTCCTGCTGTGGGAGGGGAAGTGCTTTGTGTCCCTCACTGAACTCACCTCAAACCAGGGACACTCAGCTGGGTGGCACTGCCTGGGTTTTTGTGAGCCACAGACAGAAGACAAAAAGCAAATTACAGGGAGAAGGATTCTGCTCCTTGTTGGACTAACAGGAATTGATTTAATTTATACTTCGACAGCCAACACTGAAAATAATCAGAAGCCTCTGCAGTTGGGTGCAGGGTGTTTACCTTTCCTTTATTGAAAGAGCAGAAAGCAATATCCCTGGACTGGGAGGACTGGGAGAGGGAGATTGGGCTCTGCAGGGGCTGGGCTTATCCGTACATCTATACATCTGCTCCTCTGGCAGACACAGGACTGGGGGCTGGAGGAGATTGCAGATAAGAAAAGTAAACTCTTCTTTAATGAAGATCCTCAGGTTACACCTTGCTGTTGGCTCCCCGAAATCATTCTGAATTCAAGTATTTCTGAGGCCTAATTAATTTTCCTCTTTTCCATTTAGCTGCCTATGTCTTTGCATATTTATTTTTGGGTTTTTTGAAGGTTTTACTGGCTAAGGTCTGTCATGTCCTGTGCCACTTTTTGAAAATTTTCCCTCTCCTCTGCCAAATATTGTCATTATTTGTTGCTGACACACAAGACTTTTTCAGCAAAATGCCACTAATCCGAGGGATGAACTACCTAAAAGTTCACCTCCTAGGGTAATCCTCTCCACAACCTCTGTTCAAATCCCACATTTATGGCAAAAGAAGCATTACCAAATTGATTTCTCCTCCTGGATTCCCTGTCTGTCCCCAGTTATTTGACATCATTGGTAACTGCAGTTACTGTATTGCCGAGGAACAACAGATCTGCAGGGTAAATCCACCCCGTGGCTCTGCAGAGCCAAACTCAGCAGCATTTAAGGTCAATCCTTTGCGCTCTTGAAGCTGCACGTTATGATGCTGAGCAAGAAGGGACCCTCTGTGAGACCCTCCTGCTGTCCCATGCAGCCCTTCTTGCAGGCTCACCACAACCCACCCTGGGACTTGGGGATTTTGACACTGGTTACTGGGAAAAGAGTCTGGGAAGTCTKACGGGAAGCAAGGCTCGCCCAGGGACCTTCGCTCACATGTAATTCCATGTCAGGGGATGTTAGGAGAGAAGCTTTGGGGACAGTTGAATAACATCATGCCTTTCTGGAGGCTATATAAAATTGTGTGGGCAGACAGGTTGCTCTGAGGAAAGGCTTAGGGACATTCACACAAGTTCCCAGATCACCCCTGCATGCCTTCACCTYGGGCACCATGTTCCAGCCACTGGTCCATTTGAGATTCAATTTTGTGCAGTTTCCATGAGCTGGACTTGCCTCTGAGGGGCTGGCAGGGTGGGCAGGAGCGTGTCTGGCTCAAAGGGCAGTAGGAAAGGGGGTCTGGGATGGCCTCCTGGCRTACCCATGCCCCAAGGCCATGCTATGCCTACAGAGAAGTCCTTCYGTGTTGGGGTGATGCTGCTGACCATCACTTTCGCTCCTCAGTGGCAGGGTCCTGTCCAGTGGTGGGCCAGGCCTTGAGGCACCTTCAGGGAGGGGCTGTGAGCTGCCCATGCTCTGCAGCTCTTCCAGTTCTGTATAGAGGGAGTGTGCACCGAGCCCCAGATCCAGCTGAATGCCCTCATGTCCCAGAGCCCCCTGGCTCAGGGTGATGTCTTCACCTCCGGGAAGCCATGAGCAGCCTCTGGCAGGCTCCCAGACCTGCCCCTCAGAGTGTCCTCTCTTGATCCCTGCTGTCTCTGGGGGAATCCCTTTGCCTGGGACCAGCTTCTCATGGTTATTGCTTTGCCCTCAAGATCTTCTACTTTCCACTAATTTTGCTTCTTATCTTGACCAGATTGGTTATCTTTATGAGCCACTCACCCACCAGACTCTTCATATTGTCCTGTGCTGTCTTTAATCTACGTGTAAACCTGCCCTTCTAATAAACCCCAGACTCCAGGGGATGATGATAATCACTATAATACACAGTCCCTGTTAGCAAACAAAGGGAAGCATCAGTATCACCTTGGGAAAGTCCCAAAGATAAGGATACTCCCTCGTCTGTCCGTGGGGTCTGTCGGGATATTACTTTTAAATCTCTCTTGTGGCATGGCTGATGCTATCAGTCCAGCTGAGTTACCCAAACTCTGCATTTCTGTGTGTTATTGGAGCATTACTGGGCCACATGSGGAGCGTTTCCCCGCAGCCCCGAGGCAGTGCTGGGTTTGTGGTGACTCTCCAAGTTAGGGCTGGTTATTGTGTGTGATCTCTGCACATTGGAACAGTGAGGGAGGCTTTCTGGGGAAATGAGGCTGTAATTTGGCATTTAATATCAAAGGTTCAGGAGACCTGTTCCAGGAAATGCATGTGCTCCTGGAGCAATGTCATAGAATCCCAGAAAGGTTGGGTTGGAAGGGACCTTAAAGTTCATGCAGTGCCACCCCCTGCCAGGGGCAGGGACACCTTCCRCTATCCCAGCTTGCTCCAAGCCCCATCCAATCTGGCCTTGGACATTTCCAGGGATGGGGCAGCCACAACTTCTCTGGGGACCCTGTGCCAGGGCCTCCCCACCCTCCCAGCCAAGAATTTCTTCCAAACATCCAATCTAAACCTACTCTCTTTCAGTTTGAAGCCGTTCTCCATTGGCCTGTCGCTCCAGRCCCTTGTAAATAGTCTCTTTCCTCTCACTTGTAGGATCTCTTCAGGTCCTGGAGGCCACAATTAGGTCACCCTGAAGCTTCCCTTCTCCAGGCTGGACAATCCCAATTCTCTCAGCCTTTCCCCACAGCAGAGCTGCTCCATCCCTCTGACCATCCTGGTGCCTCCTCTGGACTTGCTCCAGCAGCTCCATGTCCCTCCTGTGCTGTGGGTTCCCTCCCAGCCCTGCCCAYGGCACAGCAATAGCAGTGGCTCCGCTGCAGAGCGGGACCAGCACAGGGCATGGGCCACCCTCACTCACTCCCTTTACAGGGGCACTACAGGGTCTGAATTCTGGGATGTTCCTCCTTATCCAYCAATGCATCTGCTAGCATGGGACAACTCTCACCTGAAATAAGGACCAAAACTGTGAAACAAAGGACATTTCCTTCTGAACTGTGGCCCAGTCTTTGAAACTCCTGCCCCTAGGTGAGATGCCAGAGCACCCTGCAGCCAGTAAAGGACATTCGTGTGCTGCTGCTGTGAGTCTCTGATCAGGTTCAGGGRTTTTATGCACTTACAGTGATATATTCATAAGACTGATGTGTTACAGGCAGTTCTGTCACTTTGCAGAAGTGAAGTCACAGCTCTCTGTACTCGCCTGTGCACACAAACCCAAGCCAGCAAGGTTGGACAGAATTGCCAGGGTTCATGTGATGAAAAATACCACACACCTTCTTAGTTACTTCACCTACTAAAGAAACATTGGCTGGAACCCCCATGCCAGCTGGTCAGAGCCCTAAGAAAACTCCTGTGCTCCCAAAGGTATTTTAAAAATGCATTAAGCACAAGAAAAGGTATTTTCATGTTTCCTAATTCACCTGAGCAGAAAAACATTGCCAGAGGCAGGGATGGATGCAGCAGCGGGGCAGGAATGCACAGACAGAGCATTCACCTTTGGAAGCTCCAGCTTTTATTTCAGAGCAATTTAAAAATCATGGAATCACAGAGCCTCTGAGTGGGAAGGGATGCACAAGGATCATTGAGTCCAACCCCTGGCCCTGCACAGACACCCCAACAATCCCACCTTGTGCATCCCTGGGAGCATTGTCCAAATGCTCCTGGAGCTCTGGCAGCCTTGGGGCYRGGACCATTCCCTGGGGAGCCTGGTCAGTGCCYACCACCCTCTGGGGAAGAACCTTTCCCTGCTCTCCAGCCTGACCCTGCCCTGGCACAGCTCCAGCCGTTCCCTGGGTCCTGTCCCTGTCCCAGGGAACAGAGATTGGAGCTGCCCCTCGGGAGGAGCTGCAGCCTCCAGGGAGCAGAGCCAAGTGCCACGAGTGAGCTTTAGGCTGCAGCACTGTAATGTGTGAAWTGTGCGTGAACAAAGATTTTGCCACTCAAAGGAATAAACMTTTTATTTAGCTCAGAAGTGGGGAAAACCAGGGAAAACTACCATGCTACCATGTTGTGAGGAGCTGGGAATCAGGAGAAACAGTAAGTGAATTATAGATCTGAAGAAAGACTGACAGAACAGCTGTAAACAGCATGGCAGGATCTGGGGGTTAGGAGGGGTCCTGGCTGAAAGTGCTTGCTTGGATCACTGGAAGAGAAAGGGAAGAACATTGGCACTAAGAATAAAGGGAGACAGCATTTCAAAAGCAAAGCACGGGGAAAGATAAGGTTTTGCTTTGGAACTCAGGAAGACAAGGGATATCSATGGCCAGGGTTGTTTATGTTGGGGTACTCTGGTTACAGTAACATCAAGTGGCTCTTTTTGAAGCAAACAAAAAGCTCGAGAGAGCTCACGCTGGGTTTGGAGAGCTCGAAAATAAACAGAGCTGCAGCCTGGGGTTTGTACACAGGCCCTGAACAGGCTCCTGTGGGAGAGGAGCTGCAGGGAGTGGTGGAGCCTGGGGAGTCACAGCATGTCTGCGGTTTGGAGAGGCCTTGGGAGGCCCAACCTCCTGGTTGAGGTCAGGCCAGGGCCCTCAGGGCTGTGTCCAGCCTGGTCCCAGATCCGAGGAGAGGGACTGTACATCTGTGTGAGTCCCTGGCCCAGCATGGCTCTGCATGGCTTGGAGAGCTGTAATTATGGGAAGGATGGCTGGAGTTCCCCTGAAAACAAAGCCACACAAACATTCAGCTTGCCAACAGCCAAGTGCCTGCTCTTGCCCTGTGCCCCAGCCTGGGCTCTCATACTCACACTGGCAGGCCCATCTCCTGGGCTTTAGCTGCTAGGAATTTCCCCTTCCTTGGGTGAATCTGAAAAGAGTTAAACACAATTATCAGACAAATAAAAAGGGCCAGGAAACAAGATCCACACACTGCCAGTTTAAGTGTTTCCCCACAAACCAAGGGAATTTTTTTTCCTTTTCACTTCCACAGCCACTGCTCTAATTTACCCCAAAAAGCTTTTTCCAGACTGTCTGGTTTCCAGGATCATGCTGCTGCTTCTTGCTCCCCTCTTTAGCCAAGCAAGCAGGACAGCCTGCCCTGCTCTGAGGGTTAAACAAGAACAGAACTGTACACTCGTAACCACTGCTGTACTCTAAAAAACATCTCTGGTTTTTACACATTCCTACTCATGCTACAGCAACTCTGACATTTCAAAAGCAGAAACACCTTATAACTTCAAAGTCTGCTTGAAAATTCTGTCTCCAGTTAGATCTCTCTAGYAAGATAAAATGTCCTAACGACATTAGGAAGCATTTCCTTACGRACTGGGAGGTCAAACACCGCAACAGGCTTCCTCAAGAGGTGGTAGAGGAAACCTTCACTTTAACTTGCTGCTTCTCCTCCTCCGGTGCAGTGATGGGCCCGGCTCCGGCTGCTCCTCCCGGCGCTGAGAACACACCTGGTGCAGGCGGCTCGGGCAGCGGCAGGGGCTGCGGGCTGTGCTCGGGGTGGGAGCCCGAGACAAGGGGCCGTGAGCCGCCGACCCTTGGCTGTACGCGGCACCAAGAGCGGTGGCACAGCCGGGACAGGGGCACAGAGACACGGCAGCGCCGAGAGCTCGGGAGGAAGAGCCAGCCTCCTGGGCGAGGAGACTGTGAGGGATAAAAGCCCGGGGGTTCCTTGGTTGGGGTCCCTTCTCTGTGTCACTGCGCTTTATGTGACGGGACATCCGAGCCTCTGCCGGGGCACACCCGGGCTGGAGCCGGGGAGCAGACCGGGTCTGACGGGGAGAGCGGGCTGTGGGGAACCCAGCGGGGCGGAGCTGCGCAGGGGTCCGGTCCCAGCAGTGCCACTGTCCGGCGCCGGGAGCGGACGGGCAGGATGTCGGGAGTGGCCAGGGAGAATCCCGGGACCGGCAGGGCCGGGAGCCCCGCACACCGGCCCGCAGAGCTCCGTCACGTGACAGCGGCCGGGCAGGACGCCGGCGGTCAGGGGCGGGGCGGCTGCGGCGCTTTCTCTCTTTCCATTGGTTCATTCACGTCACGTGGTAAGGGAGAGGGCCGAACGGAGGCATTCCTCGTCTCTCATTGGCTCTCCCGCGTCACGTGGCGAGGGGGCGCCGGCGCCGATTGGCGGCGGGGCGGTGCGCGCGGATGTGGGCGCTGGCGCGGGTGCTGCCGCCGGGCCGCGGGCTCGTGTGGCGGCGGGCGGGCACCGGCACCGGCACCGGGATCGGCTGCAGGGCCGGGGCCTGCGGCTGGGCCATGTCCGAGGGCCCCTCGGCCACGCGGCCGGCGCGGCGGCCCAAGGACGTGCCGCGGCACGTGTGGGCCCGMGAGCGGCGGCGGAACGCGGGCACGGGCCTGGCGGGGCCCAACACCGTGTACGTGCAGGTGGTGGCGGCCGGGAGCCGCGACGCGGGGGCCTCCGTGTACGTATTCTCCGAGTTCAACCGGTGAGTGCGGGGCCGGGGCCGGGAGCGGGTCCGGGAGCGGATCGCCCCGCCCGGGCCCGCCCTGACGCCCCTTTCSCCCCAGGTATCTGTTCAACTGCGGCGAGGGCACCCAGCGCGCCATGCAGGAGCACAAGTAAGTGGGACAGCGCAGGGGGCACGCCCCGGGCTGGATTGGTCCCTGCTYACCCCCGTGTCCCCCGCAGGCTGAAGATCTCCCACCTGGACAGCATCTTCCTCAGCCGCGTGGCCTGGGCCAACGTCGGGGGGCTGCCAGGTGAGTGGGGGGAGCCCGGCACTGCAGGAGCTCTCGGGCCGGCCGTGGGCACTTTGCGAAGTGCCGGGTGGGGCGTGCGGGGATGTTTTAGGCAGCGGTGGGGACAGCGACATCGCTGTCAGAGGGGCTGGGCTGCACGTRGGGCTCTGCGGTGCTTCCAGCTGCTGTGTGGGCTCTGCGACAGTGCAGACACGTGGTGGACAGGCCCTTCCTGTCCAGCGTGCCTGGCTTGAGCTTCCCAAAATCTCCTGGAGCAGAAAGCGTTACCAGTGTTACCAACAGGGAGCTGTTTGTGAATAAGGCTGGTTTGAGTCCAAAGGAACCTACAAAGCCTTGTGGCCGCCACTGTCTTCAAAGCAGGGTGAAGTTAGAACAGATGGCYTACGTTCTTGTCCATTAAAATTCTGGAAATCTCTAAGAAAGGAGGAGATTAACAATCTGTTCAGGTGCCTTGCTCCAAATTAATACTATCAAGATGTTTAGATATTTAATTTAWCTTCAAAGGCAAGTGGCTTGTTGAAACTGCCACAAAGCTGAGGCAAAACTGAATTTAGGTCTGAGTTCAGTTCTACCCTTGTGGAGAGGCCCAGCACTCCTACACAGAGGGATCTTTGTTCTGGGATCTGCCAGTTGTTACTGGGACTGTGATAAAGATGTTTCCCTGCTTGCTTTTAGGTATGATTCTCACATTGAAGGCTATAGGGCTTCAGAGGTGTGTGTTCCTGGGGCCACCTAAGCTGGTAAGTATGGGAAGGTGCAGAAGGGAGAGCAAACCCTTGAAATGTTAAAGCTCACCCTGGAATTGGGAGAGCTGGTGGCAAAGTGAATCTCTCTGCAAGTGTAAAATGCTGAGTCAGTGTCAGCCTGAAAGGCTGGCTTGAAAATCCAAATCTCTTCAGTTACAGGACGGCACAAATATTCTGGTCCTTAAAGCTGTCTTGTAGTCTTATGTGCTGATAAATCAGCCTTTGGGAGAGGGAGGTGTTTTTGTTCCCTTGTCTGCTCCCTCCGCATTTTATATTAGTAGAAACTCAGTCTCTGATCTCCTGTTTAATGTGGGCCTTGCCAGCCTAGTGGCAGGTCTGGGCTGAAAATTTGCACTCCTCAGCATTGTTTCATTTCCTTACAATTTTTGCTGACTAATTATATGGATGGAAGGGGTGGGGACAAGCAAGTGCTGCTTGCTCTTTCCAAAGGTGCCTGCKGGAGCTGGGACACCTGCCCAGGCTGGCTGAGCGCTCACCAGCTTTGTCTGACTGAGGACTGAGCCTTCGCTTTTACTGAGAGGTGTCTGTAGCTGCTGAAGTGGTGCTTGTCATGGCACTGCCTGTGCCACGTCCTGATACACTGTCTCTTTTCCAGCAAAACTACTTGAAAGCCATTCGCCTCTTTCCAGGGCCCCTGAAGAGGATGGATTTAGGTATGTAGGTCAGGGATGTGTAGCAAAGGAACTTGTAACTTCTTGTTTCATTTGTAGCCAACATAGTTGCATTGACCAACAGTTTCAGAATAAGTGCCACTGGTTTAGATCCTCCTAGAGGCAATTTTAAACATTGTTTTGCTGTGATACACTGTTAAAATCCCTCTCAACAGTGTTTCCAGCTCTGTTTCTACTCGGGGGCTGCCAGGTACAGACAGCATTTGAGTTTAAAACACTGAGAAGGGGATTTGCTTCCAGAGTCTGTCAGTGAACTTGCTCACTGTGGTACCATGCTTTTAAAGCTTTAGTTATTCATTGTGGTTTGCAGTTGGGCAGAGAAATGGAAGGGAAACATTCAGCAGGTTGTGTTTAAGAAAAACAAAGACACTTTTCTGATTCATGTTCTGGTAAAGTGTGAATCTCTGCTTATGCACTTGTTAATGGTGGTTTTTGATCTCTTCCCAGCTGTGCAGTTGCACACAGAGCCTGAGTACAAGGATGAGACCATGACTGTGTACCAGATACCTCTGACAGGTGAGCACRTGGTGCTGCAGTGAGACAGGGGAAGCACATGCTCAGTAAGCACAATGAAGGTTCAAGGAGCAGCTTCTGTTTGCCAGCCTGAGTAAGCAGAGGTTCATTAATTTGCTTTTCTCAGGAGAAGGATCTCATTCAAATAAACAAGACCTGCTGAGTCAGGGCCTTGGCTTGTTCCTTTAGGTGTGGGTGTGTGGAATGACATGAGAGACATCCCTGGATTTGGCTTTCTCAGCCAGCTGAGTTCTTGCTACTGGAAACTGTGATACCGAGGGTGCAGCACAGACTTGACAGTGTTTAACAGTTTGGGGAGAAGGACTTGGATGAGGGATGGCTCCTGAAATAAGTGACTGGGGAATGACACTGCAAGCTAGACTGAGGGGAGGAGCTCTGTATTCTGGTGCATTTTGAACATGACAGTCATGGAAAGGGGAATGCGACTCCTGCTTTTCTTATCTGTCCCACTTGATTGAGTGATCTTTGTCTGCTCTTATTTGATTTTGGACAGGAAAACCACTGGCTGCTGAAAGTACATCCCCCCAGAGTCCTGGAGCATCAACCCAGGGTGGAAATAGCCCTAAAAGGGACACAGGGCCTGGATCTCCAAGAGCTGCACAGCAAAGCTTGGAGGAAGGAAAGGGAAGAGAAAGCCCAAAGAAAACAGGTGAAAAATATGGAATGGCCTTCTCAGCTGTATTGAGATGAAGCCAAATGAAGGATATGAATTTGTCCTCTGAGCCATTTTCTCCCTGAAAGTGAGGTCTGTAGGGAAGCTCAGCTTCAGAAGATTTGTTGGAGCAGAAAGTGTTCTGGTATTTTGGAAGTTGATACAGAACTTAAAAGGCCTAGGAATTGGACATGATTGGTCCTTGGGTGTGAATAGTCCCTGCAGTAGTTTGCTTCTGGCTGGGGTGGATGCTCCAACCTTTGTAATATAATTTTAGGTGGATGCTGGGCTGATTATTTTTCAATCTTGGGCTTTAGGTTGGTTTCTTGTAGTGGAAGCTGTGGGCTCTCTGGCCTTGGGTGCTCATAACATTTTGCTGCTGGCCTCTAAGTTAACTGGATGATATTGTTGCTGTTAATGCTTTAGCAAATTTTGGCACGTTTTGGTTTTAGAAGAAATGATAGTGAGTGATGATTTTTAGTAGTTTTGCTTCCTTTTACAGGTGATGAGCAGAAGTGTGCAAGTAGGCATCCTGATCTGGTGATGGCTTTTCTTTGTAAAGTAAGCTTGGGCACAGAGGTCTCTAAACCAAGACAGAAGAGATTAGAGAATAGAACAGAGTATTTCAGTGGGAAGGGGCATACAGTGATCATCTAGAGCCACAGAATGGGTTGGGTTGGAAGAGACCTTGAAGATCATCTCATTCCACCCCCTGCCATGGGCAGGGACACCTTCCACTATCTCAGGTTGCTCCAAACCCCATCCAACCTGGCCTTGCACACTGCCAGGATTGAACCATCCAGTCCAACTGCCTGGCYACTTCAGGCTACCCAAAATGTAAAGGACATTATTAAGGGTGTTGTCCAAACATCTCTTAAACACTGGCAGGCTTGGGGCATTGACCACCCTCCCTGTAAGGAAATGCTTCCTGATGTCATCTTGTTAGAGAGATCTAACTGGAGACAGAATTTTCAAGTAGACTGTGAAGCTATAATGTGTTTCTGCTTTTGAAATGTCAGAGTTGCTGTAGCATGAGTAGGAATGTGTAAAAACCAGAGATGTTTTTTAGAGTACAGCAGTGGTTACGAGTGTACAGTTCTGTTCTTGTTTAACCCTCAGAGCAGGCTGTCCTGCTTGCATGGCTAAAGAGGGGAGCAAGAAGCAGCAGCATGATCCYGGAAACCAGACAGTCTGGAAAAAGCTTTTTGGGGTAAATTAGAGCAGTGGCTGTGGAAGYGAAAAGGGAAAAAAAAATCCCTTGGTTTGTGRGGAAACACTTAAACTGGCAGTGTGTGGATCTTGTTTCCTGGCCCTTTTTATTTGTCTGATAATTGTGTTTAACTCTTTTCAGATTCACCCAAGGAAGGGGAAATTCCTAGCAGCTAAAGCCCAGGAGATGGGCCTGCCAGTGTGAGTATGAGAGCCCAGGCTGGGGCACAGGGCAAGAGCAGGCACTTGGCTGTTGGCAAGCTGAATRTTTGTGTGGCTTTGTTTTCAGGGGAACTCCAGCCATCCTTCCCATAATTACAGCTCTCAAAAATGGGGAGAGCATCACTTTTGAAGGCAGAGAGGTAAGATGTGTCTGTGTTTCTGTTGTGGCTTTGCCACCCTCCCTCATTCACTGGGCTCCTGGGCCGACAGGCTTTTGTGCGGAATGCTTTGCTTACCAAGGGGCTGGGACTGTTCCAGCTCCAGGTTGTTGCTGAATGTGGCTTGTCTGGGGCAGTTGGGGTGGTGATGGGGAAGTACTTCTGAAATTAATTCCTGGGTGGGTATGGCTGGATTTTTCTGTTTGGCAGATCTGCTTCATCTCCCCTTCCCGAAGCTGATGCCAGGAATGAGCTTGTTGAGTTAATCCCTCTATTTTGTAAATCTGGGGATTTATTGCCTGTGTAGCCACCAATCTCTCCTTACCCTGTTTGCACTTCTTAGACCAAAAGAAGTTCAGTAGTTCCTGCATGCAGGGTCTGAATATCTCAAACACTGGAATGAGAAACAGAGCCAGCTCTGGCCATGGTGATCTGCAAGTGAATATCCTGACCTGGGAGACAGGATCAGTATATCTTCGTGTCACAAGAATTTCATAAAGCCTTTTCTTCCTTAAGCATGCTTTTGCTACCATCTGAATCTGTTGTGGGAACCTAGAAACTGCYAAAATTCCCCTCCTTAGGTTAGGTTGTGGTTGGCTCTGAGGCCAGGGTTGGGATTTGTTGTTACACAGCAAAAGCCAAATGTGTGTAATAAGAGCAGAAAGGGACCAAGAACTGCCCTGGCTGGGTTTACTGAGCATTGAGAGGGCCTGCTGGAGTCTGATGGAACAGCTGCCAAAGGAGTTGGACACAGASGTGCTGGAAGGGCTGTGTGTACAGGTTGGTTGTGGTGTGACCATTGCGTATCTGCCTGCAGCTCTTCCCTGAGGAACTGTGTACCCCCACTGATCCTGGGCCAGTGTTCCTCGTGCTGGAGTGTCCTCACGAGGGCTTTGTGGATGCTGTCTGTGAAAATGAGACCTTCCGAAGGTAGGGCTGGGTCAGCTGGAGTGTTTGGGGCAGGACAGCTGTGCTGTGCTTTGCCCGAGGGAAGCTCTTGTTCTAGTCTAGATGTGCTGGTTCTCGTGGCTGATGTCTGAGCTCTTTGGCACTGGAAGGAGCTCGAGATGCAAGAAAGGACTGGTAGTGCATTTTGAGACTTTTAGGAAASGCAGGGCCTGTGGTGTTCTGTGGCTGCCACGGGCCTGTCTTCCCTCAGGAATGTGCACTGCTGCCTGGCAGGGAGCAGTGGAGGCTGCTGCTTCCCTGGGTGCTGGAAGCCTGGACTGCACATAACAGCTCTGCAGGGCTTGTGCAGGAGCATTTGGGCTCCCGGAGGCTCTGCAGATGTTGATGCTGATGGAGGAGAGGCACTGGCCTGTGGGGGACAGCGGAGGTGTCAGCACATGGTGGGCCTGAGCCTTGTGCCTCTRGTGATGCAGAGCTCCTGGGCTGTGCTCTGTGCTCTGCTGCCTCTGCTAGCAGCAAAGTGGGAGAGGGAGGGGATGCCAAGGGATGGACAGGAGCACAGATATTCTTTCTGTTTGAATGTGTCCCAGGTACCAGGAGGGACTTCCTGAGAACCAGGTGGCCTTGGTTATTCACATGACTCCAGAGTCAGTGCTTCGAGACAGCCGCTACCAGCAGTGGCTGGAAAGGTACATGGTCCTGTGGGTGCTGGGCTCATRTCTCTGTTGGCAGCAGCCTGTTCTTGTGCAAGATGTAACAGAGCTGTAAAAAGATGGCTCTGCTGGCTCAGGTGAGATTTTTAGCTCAGGTGTTCACGTGTGCCCATGTGGGGCTGAAACTGTTGTGCATTATTGCCCTCTGACAGATTYGGGCCTGGGACTCAACACTTAGTGCTCAATGAAAACTCCTCTGCCGTACACAACCCACGCAGCTACAAGATCCAAACCCAGCTGAACCTCATCCACCCGGAGATCTTCCCTCTGCTMACCACCTACAAGAGCAAGGTGGGCCAGGCCCTGCTTGCCTGGGTGCCTCGTGCCCCCGAGCAAAGCCTGTGTCTCATGTCACCCTCCTCCCTGCAGGAAGCAGAGACTGTGTGCCCTGTGCCCGTCGTGCGAGGGGAGTGCCTCCTGAAATACCACCTCAGGCCACAGCAGGAGTGGCAGAGGTCAGTGGGGATCTTTTACTTCCCAGGTTTTGGGTGTTGGCTTGAAGCAGCTTTTCAGTGAGGGAGGACACTGTGTTGGGATCCTTTGCAAATCCTTTCCAGTGGCTGTGCTGGGGTAACTGTCTTGAGGGTTGTGTCCCTGTCCCTGAAAGTCTCAGACAAGGTGTAGCACGTGGATGAGTGAACCACTGAAAACAACACTTGGCTGGTGATTTGGAGTGTTGTTTCTGTCCCTCGCTCCTGTAGCCTCGTGGTCCTCTGTCCTTTGCTTTGACTCATGCTGTGCACCCAGCTGTGGCTGTGGCAGAGCAGATGGGGGCAGAGAGAGAGTTTTTGGGGAGCCCAGTGTAAGTCTTACCCTCTGAAGACTTAGAAAGCCTGACATCAGAGCTGAAAGCTCCAGGTGGTTAAAGAGTTGCTTTGCTTGTGCTGAACTGGTGGGCAAATAGGTGAAGCTGCTCAGTGAGAACCACAAGGGCCAGGGATCACAGGGAGCAAGAAGATTCTAGCCACCCTGGCTCGGATTTCTGATTTAGTTGGGCACAACAGTAGGACCCAGGTGCCAAGAAGACTTTAAGTTTCTCTGATTAAGGTGTCTGAAGGCCTGTTGTACTGCACATGCTCTGCAGCGGGCCCAGGACACAGGTCCCCTACACTTTTCAGCGATGCCTGGATCCCTTTAGGTGCCTGCTCCKCTTCCAGGACCTTCCATGCTGCCTTGCAGTGCCCTCTAGTGSCTGGCAGCTCTGGATCAGGATGTAGTGCTATTCCAGGAGCTTCTCCACTTGGGTGGAATGATCATTTCTGTGCCTAGCTCAGCCCAACCAGGCTTTTTTGGCACACACCACACTTGTGGATGTGGCTTCTCCCACCTCTCAAAATGGAAGGAGCATTGCCCCTTTGTTGTAAGGCTGTTTTGTCACAGGAATTTGGCACTTTGCTCTGGAAAGGGCTGTTTCAGTTCCTCCCTTGCCCCATTCCGATACGTGGTCTGTTCTTGCAGAGATGCTGTCACTGTCTGCGATCCTGACGCGTTTGTTGGTGAAGCCTTGGATCTCCCTGACTTCCAGACCCGTGTGAAGGAGTGCAAAGAGAGCCTGTCTGCTGTACCAGGTATGGATCAGCAGCTTGGCTTGGAGCAGTGTAATGGAAAAAAGGAGCTCTTGGTGACCCACTGCTTTAGAGCCCAGATGAAGCTGTGAAATGGTGGTGCTCATTCTGCCTGCCCTGGTGACCCTGCTGCTGAGGGAGGCAAAAATGACTGTGCTGGACGTGTCAGCTCTGGAGTTACTGGACTGCTGAACTACTGGTGTCTGACTGGGCAGTATGTGGACAATATTTGCTTTCAAATCCTTGTTGTTTCTTTTCTCTAGGAAATGTGGATGCTTATCCTGAAATAGTGTTCCTGGGGACAGGATCTGCCATTCCAATGAAAATCCGCAATGTCAGTTCCACGCTGGTGAATACCAGGTGAATCCCAGTGCTGTGCATTCTCTTGGGGAGGCTCAGTGTCTCGGGGTGCTGCTCAAGGGCTTATCTGATCAGTGCTGGTGACACAGGGAGAGGGCCCCATCTGGAGTCTGCAGTTTGAGGCACCCATCTCTCTCTAGGTGGGGAAGGCTTGAGAGCCACCTGTAGAGCCAAACATTTATGGCCCCAATTTACTGTCTGCCCCAAAGGTGTGTTCAGCATCAGCACAAGACCAGAGTGAACTGTGCAGACAGAACAGTCTCTAAAGCCTTGATTGGTAGGGCTGGAGCAGCACTGAGGGGTGTGGAGCACTGAGATCTCTGCCTCCCAATCCAAAAGATCCCCCTCCCTGCATGGTCCTGCTCAGAGCTCTTACACTGGCTGCTGAATATCTCTGTCACTTCTTACCAGTGCCACCCGGTCCCTGCTCCTGGACTGTGGAGAAGGAACCTTTGGACAGCTGTGCCGCCACTATGGAGAGCAAGTTGACCAAGTGCTGTGTAACCTCGTGGCTGTGTTTGTATCCCACATGCACACGGATCACCACTCGGTGGGTTCAGTGTGTGGGAAGGGGCTCCAGGCAGGGGTGCTCTGAGTGTTGGGACTCGGCTGTAGCTCCAGCTGATGAATGTGGGCTGTCCAGCTCTGCATTCCATGCTGCATTTATTCCCCAGGCCCTGCTGAATTTGTCTGTAATCTGACCTAGTCCCTTCTCCCTTGTTGGGGGTTCACACTGGGATCATCTAGAGTTGTAATTTTTTAGCAGTGTCCAACCCAGCTCCCTCGAGTGTTTGCAGCAGAGAGTCACAGAAGGACCAGCTRGTCTGTTCTAAACAGGGCCTGATCAGGGCAGGCTGTGTGCTGCTCTGCTCTCCTGTGTCTGGCAGTCACACGGGGTCTGAGGTGTTGGATAGGGGCTTTCTGCTCTCCACCCTTCTGGGAAGGGTGCAGGGGCCTGTGGGCTGCTGGCCACCAGTGTGGGGCATAAGCAGTGCCAGTGTTACAGCTCAGCAGGTTGCTGTTACTGGAAGAACAGTAACCATGGATTTCTGACTGCAGCTTTGTTCTGGCTTGGGGCTTGCTGAGCTGTGGTAGCACTGTTGCCACTCGATCCCTAGACATTTCTGACAGCACTTGCTGTCTCCTTTGTTCCCTCTGCAGGGGCTGGTGCACATCCTGATGGAGCGGCGGAGAGCTTTTGTGAGTWGCTCTGGTGATTCTCTGCTCCTGAACTTGGCTTGGGGGGAGGCGAGGGGAACTTCTGAATAGTGGAGAAGCACCAGCATTTCCCTAGCATTTCTCCTCTCTGATTTGGTGTACACCTAGTACTGATTTTTTCCCCCACCTTTGCTCTTGCAGGCAGCCCTTGGTCAGGCTTTCAGCCCTCTCTTTCTGGTAGCACCCGAGCAGATCATGCCTTGGCTACAGGAGTACCACAACCACTGTGAAGAGATTCTYGGAGACATCAAGTGCGTGTTCTGTGTGGAGAAATGTCCTGGGTCCTTATTGAAGGCAAACCCCTGTCATCCATTCCCCCACCGCTTTGTTGGAGTGACTCTGACTCCTTCCCCTGCCTGCAGAATGAGGATGTGCAGTTTGCAGAGGGCAGGATAGGGTTTGTTACTCAGTTGTGCTGCTTAATAGAGGCTTATGTGCAGGCTTCCCTTTTTTCTAAGAAAAGGGAGTTGGGCAAGTAGAAGAGAGAGTATTTGATAGTGGGGAAGAAGTGATTGGATGAGTTACTGGGGCACCAGTGAAAGCAAGGGGTGAAACAGACAGGTGCACCAAAGCACTGAACTGACAGGGAGAAACAGGAGAAATAAACTGCTGAAAGATAAGATCAGGTTGTGCCTGTCCTTAGTTGTCTCTTCTTCCCTCCTTCACAGAATGATTCCTGCTCAGTCTCTTGTGAAAGGCTGTGAGAACATCAGACCTAAAGCCAAGGAGTTTGTGAGCTCTCTGTTAGAGAGCTAYGACCTGGCTGAGGTAGGTTCCTGAGCTGGGGGGCTCTGTGGCTGGAGGGCACCTGGGGTCTAACRCTTGTATCCTTGTTCAGTTTCAGACCTGTGAAGTCCAACACTGTAAAAATGCTTTTGCATGTTCAGTGATCCACAAGTCTGGCTGGAAAGTAGTCTATTCTGGGGACACAATGCCCTGCATGGCCTTAGTGCAAATGGGTAGGTGACAAAACCCTCTGCTTGAAGAAYCTCTTGGAGAAAGGTCTCCATCTGCCAGTATCCAAAGTGGGCACACCCAAACACTTGGTGCTGTGTCAGCCACACCATGAGGGGCTGAGGAGAGCACAGGGGGGCTCCTGTAGGCAGTTGGACTGGTCAGTCTTCAACTGAAGATCAAATATATGATTGTTTGCACAGGTAAGAATGCCAACCTGCTGATCCACGAAGCCACGCTGGAGGATGGCATGGAAAAAGAAGCTATAGAGAAGACCCACAGGTGGGGTGTGTTCTGCTGCCTGTCTCTGTTAGGAAGGGAAAGGTGCATAGCTGGGTGTAGTCTTTGAAGCTGGTGGTGAAGGGCCCAAGTCCTGTCAAAGGTTCTGGTGTGTGTGGAGCTCTTCTRCACCAAAGCTGGTGTGTTCTTCATTGCAGCAGCTCTGTAACCACCACAGCTCCTCTCCACCTGCCCCGAAAGAAATGGGGAAAGCTTTCAAGTAGACAGTAGTAACTCTACAAATAGACTAGCCCAAGGGAAAGGCCCTCTGCTTGATGACATCTTGGGACTAAGCTCAGGGGGTAGAAGAGTCATCTTACCCCCACAGCTCACTGAAATTCCAGTGAGCACTGCAGCCAGGGATTCTGTGTGCTGCTACCAGCAAACATGGGAGACCTGGGAGCACCAGGGAATTACSTGAGTCCCAGTGCAAGAGCTGGGCCTGCTGGCACCCCTGGGACAAATGTTTGAATAAATCCCTGTCCCCAGTTTGTGGAACTCTTAAATGCAGGGCTTCAATAATTACAGCTGCTTTCCTGCACTCAGGGTTGTGTGGAAGTCAGAGACTGGCCACCGGAGCAGGCTGCCCGAGGGAGAGGGGCCTGTGCCCTTGTGCTCAGCACGTGTGAGGTCACTTGGTGTGAAGTGACCCTGGTGCAGAGCAGCACTACCTRCCAGCCTGGCTCTGACCAAGCTGTGTTCCTTTTGCAGCACGACCTCCCAGGCCATCCAGACTGGGATGAAGATGAATGCAGAGTTCATCATGCTCAATCACTTCAGCCAGAGGTACGCCAAGATCCCGCTGTTCAGCCAAGACTTCAGCGAGAAGGTCGGGATTGCCTTCGACCATATGAGAGTAAGTTGGGAGCTTGGGGCCAGGCCTGGGAAAGGTGACAGTGTTATTTTGGGATGCCTGCTCATGAATCGAGTTCCCCTCTTGTACTGTATTGATACTCCACCTCCCGAAGAGCAGTCTCTGAAATAGCTCCTTTAACTGCAGGCAGCAGATATCACCRGTGTGGGAAAGGGTGGCACAAGGTGAGACCGGTGCTGATGGCCCTTGAACCCGACTCTTAACACACGGGGTGCTTGCCTCATGTCACCTCAAGTCTGCGCTTGTTACTCCCAGCCGAAACCCCTGATTTTGCTTCCATTCCCGTTCTCTTCTCAACTGATGAGCTGCTCCARTGGCTTTCTGTAGCAGACATCTTGGAGACAAAAGCTGTGTCCATTGGGCTGAAGGCACCCGTGGCAGTGAGGGTAGCTCGCTGTCAGTCACAGTTAGTACTGGTTCACAGCATTTCTGGGGAGAAAATGTCCATAACTTGTCGAGGTCAGGGCTGCTCGGTGCARGTGCTGCACACAGGAAGCGGCAGTGCCCTGCGGTCTGCACGGGCCAAAGGCAAGGGGGAGCAAGGAAATCAAACAGCAGTTCTCATGCAGGTGCTCCTGTGCTTGTGTTTCAGATGCGTTTTGGTGACTTTGCAGCCATCCCAAAGCTGATCCCGGCCCTGAAGGCTTTGTTTGCAGATGATATAGTGGAGATGGAGGAGCGCAAGGAGAAGCGAGAGATGCGGCTTCTGAAGGAGACTGCCCTGGTCCTGGACAAACTGACCCGGGGGGAGAACACGGACGCAGCGTGCCAGAAACGGAAACAAGCCAAGAACCATCAGGAACTACGAAACAAGAAGCTTAAAACAGTGAACTGAGAGAGACAAGGCTGGGAATGCTCTGCTCTGAGAGAGCTGTCTTGCTCTCCACGGGCCTTGGAGCGCGTGGTGCTGCCGGCACCGCGGGAAAGGGGCTGGCCTGGGCATCTGGGTTTGCTTGGTCATCATGGATCTCCCTGGGCTGCAGCTCCAGTGGGTTGTCAGCAGTGCTGGTCTTTGTGGAGACAGGATCTGCCCATTGAGCTCCTGTTCTGGGGCTCACCAGTCCATGTGGCATTTTTCTTTTAGCCAAAATTTCTTCTTTCTGAACTGTTTTAATTTTGGGGTTTATGCTACAAGTTATTGATAATGTAACAGCAGCAGGTGTGACCTTTGCAAGAGATCAGGTGTGAGAGGCTGTGGAGGGGCCGCGGATTTGCCAGAAGAAGGTGAGCAGGTCTCAGTGAGGGAGGGTGTAACCAGGTATCAGAACCCAGGTGATACGAGGAGAATGAACAGTGAAATGGGACGTGATTTTAGGGTTTTAGGTTAAATTTGGTGTGAGAATACATCTATACATCGATGTTCCCATTTTATTTTTGTTTTCTCTGCTGATCTTTCGTTTCAAAAGATCAGTTTTCCAAACCCTTTATTTAGAATCTGAATAAACCACTCGCCATCCTCCAGAAAGCTGTGTTGTGTCTGGATGACTAACGAGGAAACAAAATCCTGGATTTCTTCAGAGAACGACCTTGGCTGGCTGATTCTGCACTGAGGTAAAGACCAAGATCTTGCCCATCAGGTCTGGACCATGCTGGAGCCTCGTGGCTCCAGCACAATCCTCTCTGCCTGTGTTATCCCCTGGACAGGAGTTTTGCTTGTCAGCCCAAGCTGGCACTAGTGGGCTCTGGAATGGGTCTGGATCAGATGACTGGGAGTTTCCTCGAGCAGATTCTGGTTCTGGATGCAGGGGACAGGAAAGCTGGCAAAGCAGGCAGAGAGGTGGGAGGCTGTGGTTAAGAGGAATGTTTCTGAGGCTTTTTGTGGGTCAGCTTTTCTTCTTCCCTTGCCGCTGCTGCTTCTGCATGTGTTAGGAAGCAGGAGGGGACTTCTGTGCTGTTTCCATTTCAGGAGTTCATTTTTCGGAGCAACTTGAAGTCACCCTGCTCAGCAAATGATACCTGTACACAAGTAAAGACTTAATACTTCTTTTTAAGGCAGTGGAAAATTAAGAAACAAACTGGCAGCAAAAGCATCTTTTGTTGATGAGCTCTGCTTTGATGTTATGGTTGTCTAAAGCAGAGACTGGGGAATGCACAGAGCTGGGTCCTACAGAAAAGCTCTGCTGGGCTTTTGTGAATAGCAGAGGACTGAGGGAAAAGGGAGCAAGTACCTGTTACTGTGCCAGTGGCTTGGGGTGCCCGGGGAGGACCTGGTTACTGCTGCGCTGAGACAAGCACCCCTGGGACTGCACACGATCTGTGTGCTGCTTTTCACGGGAGTAAAGAAGGGCCTTTCATTTGGAGAAGAAGTGGACAGAGGATATTAATAAAATGGAAATCTAGCAGTGGGCAGAGCCCACAGCACCCAGGTTTCATCTTCAGGTGGTTGATGCACGTACACTGGTGTCGGGAACAGCCGCGGGACAAAGGACGGGACCTGCCCGGGTCCGGTGCGGAAAATTCCCCCGGGCTGTGCTCTGAGCTTCCCGCGGAGCGAGCCGGGCTGGGAAATTGCTCCTGGGGCACCAGAGCGGTGCCGGGGTGAGGGAAAGGGGCCGGAGCAGGAGGAGGGAGGCTGCAGCGCTGGGACCGCCCTCGCTTCCCGGCGGGACGCGGGAGCGGCTCCCGGGAGTCCCCCGGGCAACGGCGGCGTCTCGCGAACAGCCGGCGGGGCCGGGAGCATGGAGCCCGAGGGGGAGCCCGTGCCGGCGGGCCCGGAGCCGGCGGAGCCCCCGGAGGACGCGTGGGCGGAGGCCGTGGGGGCGCGGGCGGCGCGGGCGCTGGCGGTGCCCCCGGAGCGCTGGCGGCGCTGGGCGGGGGGCGCGGCGGGGCCGGCGCTGCGCGGCTTCGTGCGGGGCGCGGCGGGGCCGGCGCTGCTCGCCTGGCGCGGCCCGGGGACAGAGCTGGGGCTGCGCCCGGGGCCGCCCCCGCCGCCCCCCGACGCCACCAAGGCGCTCTTCTTCCTCCGCCCGCCCGGCGCCGGGCCCGGCCCCGCCGAGCTGCTGTGCGGGGACCTGCCCGCGGAGCCCCTGCCGCACTTCGCCGCGCTGGTGGAGGAGGTAAGGAGGGAACGGCGGCCCCGGGGCGCCGGGGTCTGTACAGCCCGGTGCAACCTCCTAAATCCTGAGCCACGCCGGCTCCGGGCCGTCTCACAGGGGTGTCCGTGGGGCAATTACCCACCTCGCAGAATCACAGCATGGATTCCTGAGAATGAGAAACTGTGGCTGCCCCATCCCGGGAAGTGTCCAAGGTCAGATTGGACGGGGCTTGGAGCAACCTGGGATAGTGGGAGGTGTCCCTGCCCACGGCAGGAGGTGGAATGAGATAAATTTTAAGGTCCCTTCCAACCCAAACCATTCTGTGGTTCTATGATAGTTGGTGCTGCAAGGAACATCTCAGGACCATCTGGTCTATGTCCCTGCTCAAGTCAGGCCACCCAGAGCCAGCTGCCCAGGACCATGTCCAGGTGATTTTTCAATATCTCTCTGGATGGAGACTCCACATCCTCCCTGGGCTGCCACTGCCAGCACTCGGTCACTCTCACCTGGAAAAAGTGTTTCCTGATTTCCAGAAGAGCCTCCTGTATTTCAGTGCCCAGTTATCTCAGGGGGGCTGATGTTTTCCCAAAGGGATGTTCAAGAKGTTCAAGTCCTTCCTCCTTCCTGCATTAGTATCCTGACCCAGACAGTGCTGTCTCAGCTTGTTCCCAATGCCCCCTGACCTGGAGCAGTTCCAGCAGGAGGCTGTCATGGGAAAGCAGAGGAGCCGATGCTGTTGGTGTATTAAGATGCTGGATTCCCAGAGCAGGCTGCCATGCTGGCTGTCAGGTTTTTGTGGGATAATGTTATGTCCACAGGGACCCTCCTTCCAAGGCCTTGGATGAGCCCGGGTTTTGGGAAGTTGGCACAAGCAGCAGTTTCTGCACCGCAGCTCCGTGGGCAATGGCAGGAGCCATGTGGGCACTGCAAACACCAGCAGGGAGCTGCTGGGGCAGGAACACTCCCCAGGTCCTGTTAGATCCTACTTTCTCTTAGATCCTGCTTTCTGTCTGTCTTCAGCACCTGGGGTTGGGCATCCTGGCTGCCTGGCTTTGGTCACATTTCCCTCAAACTTCACAGAAAACAGAGTGGTGGCACTGGACTGGCGTGGATCTGCATGAAGGTGGAAAAGGTCTTAAATTTAGTTTCCTGAGTCTGGGTCACTGGCCTGTGGCACAAGCACTTCTCCCAGAGAAATCAAAGGTTGTCATTTTTTTTTCTTTTCTTTTTTTTTCTAGAGGTTTTCAGGACAGTCTTAGAAGAATTTTTGCAGTGAAATATTTTGTGTCAAACTTTCTGTGGGTCATTTAGGGCAGCAGAAAGTGACTCCGCAAACTGTGTCTGAGCTCCATGAGGAAGCACAGCTGAGCTGCGGATCACGGCTCATCTGCTTGTCACACCTTCCCCTTGATGGTGGCAGAGGGCACATCTCTGTGCTGTGGGGCTGCTGCTTCATCAGGGGCCCAGTTTTTATTTTAGCAATCCAAAAGAAAATGAGCAGCTGGTTTGAGTGGTTATGACATTACTCTCATCAGCASTCCATGTGATTTGAGTAATGGAGACAAATCCTGCTACTCGTGCAGCTGAAACTCTTGAAGGTGAACTCAGTCTGCCTGCATGCCCTGGGGTTGTGCCCCCTTCCCACGGCTCCCTGGACACGGTGGTTGCTGCTGCTGCTCTTCCTTGGTCGTGGTGCAAAGACCCTTCAGCACCCTGGAGTGCCACCGTGGTGGTGCTGGGCTGCTTTGTTCCTTTTCGACTCTGTRTCTATTGGTAGCTGGTTTTATACCTTGAGCCTCCCCCAAGCCTGGTCACATAAAGGCTGCTCATCACCAGGGGCAACCTGGCTCCAAGCCCGGAGCCAGCCTGGGTGGGTGACAGACACTGTTGCTATCACAGCACAAACAAGCCAGGAGCAGCTCAGGGCCCGGCAAGCCCAGCCCTGGCAGGAGTCCCCAGCTGCTGGGTCAGTGCAGACCCTGGAACTTCCACTGATAGAGACAGGAATCACATTTAGTGGGCTGCAGATTTGAAAAATAACCTAAAGAGTGGCTGTGCTTCCACCCAGCACTGTGGCTGGGGTGGGCATGGAGGAGACCCCACCAGCAGTGGGTCCCAGGAGGCACCAGAAGATCTTCCCTCTGCACATGGGGGTGGCTGTGCAGGGACAGCCCACGGGTTCAGTCCATGCTGGTGGTGAAAGGCCGTGTGAAGGCCCTGCCTGCTCCTCTGCCCACTGGCAGGGACCTGGGGGGCCAGCACTGGTTGATGTGGGGAGAGCAAGGAGACAAGAGCCCCTGGAACTATCTGCGGTTGCAGGTTTAAAAGACTGGGAGAGCCTGAGGATGGGTCTGCTCACTTTTCCAGCTGCTTTGCACCCTTCTCAACTGCCTGGATTCAGGGAGAGGGTACAGGAGCAGCAGCATGGGCTGTAGGGAGGTCGTTCATCATCACGTGCCCTGGTTTCACACAGGCAGGGAAAGGCTTGGGACAGTGATGGATGTGGGTCTGTGGGCTTGGCCAAGCCAGGACCTCAGAGCCTGGTGGCCAGTCCATCTCCTGCAGTACTTTCTGTTACAGAATCATCAAATCACAGCATGGTTTGTGTTGGAAGAGACCTTAAAGCCCATCCAGTCCCACACCCTGCCATGGCAGGGACACCTTCCACTATCCCGGATGGCTCCAAGCCCTGTCCAACCTGGCCTGGGACACTTCCAGGGATGGGGCAGCCACAGCTTCACTGGGCAACCTGTGCCAGGGCCTCYCCACCCTCACAGGGAAGGATTTCTTCCTCTTATCCAAGCTAAATCTACCCTCCTTCAGCTCCTCTCCATTGCTCCATGGCTCCTGCTGTAGGTGATYGTGCCCATCCTGACGAACCGGAAGAACCACCAGGGCTGGCCACGAGTGGTGTCAGAGGACATCATCCGCCACGTGCACAGCCTGAAGAGCACCGTGTTCAGGGTGGTTGGCCAAGTGAAGGGCAAGACCTTGCTGCCTCTTCCAGCCGGCTCGGAGGGAATCGAGGACATTGATCCTGAAAACGAGAAATTGTGAGTACCAGCGCTGGCTCTCCACTGGCTTTTCTTGTGCTGATGCAGGTGCTGTGTCTTTTGGGAATCCTCCCCATTGCACATGGGGACTCTTCTTGCTCCCTGTCATCTGCAGCTCATGAGACTGCCAAGGGAGGGGTACTTTGCCCTTTTTGTTTAGTGGGCTCTGGCTTTGAGGACTGTGCAACAACACAAGCAGGARAAGCTCAGGGAGTGCAAGGGGATGTGGACAAGCAATGAGCTGCTTGGATCACTGAGGGAAAACMCCAAATCCTACAGACAAAACCTCTCCTGTTTTCTTGATGTCACTGAACAGGAAGGCAAGATTCTCTCTGTTTCTATCTTCTGTCTGCCAAAGCTGCTCCCAAAGGGTGCTGGTGGAAGATAAGTAACTCACTGTTAGTGATTCCTGCTGCCTGCTTGGTCAGGACTACTTTGCCTCCCTTTAAAACCAGGTTTATTATGCAAAGGTACAGGAAAAAAGCCCTACAACTTCCTGCAACCTCCTGAACTGTTCACAGTCCCATAAGAGATTCAGAACCTGTTGCAYCCCTGCTCCTGGAATAAGCAGGCTGTCTTCCCAGACATTCCTTGTGCATTTCCTTGTGTTTCTCTCAAGGAGTAAATGAACAACTTTGATAATTTTGGTTCTCTCCATTCCTAGTTAGACCTCCCTGTCACAATTGTCCTTGAGGAACAATTCCCAGGAAACCCACCCAGAATTTTCTGACTACTTAGAATCATGAAATCGTTTAGGTTGGAAAAGCCCTCTAAGATCATCAAATCCAGCTGTTGCCCCAGAACTGCTAAGGCYGCCACTAACCCATGTCCCCAGGTGCCACAGTTTTAAATCCCTTCAGAGATGGGGATTCTGGCATCCTGGACAGCTGTTCCAATGCTTGACAACTGATGGAATTTTCCCTAATAGCTGATCTAAACCTCCCCTGGCACAACCTGAGGCCATTCCCTCTCATCCTGTCCCTGTTCCCTGGGAGCAGAGCCCRACCCCCCTGGCTGTCCCCTCCTGTCAGGGAGTTGTGCAGAGCCAGAAGGTCCCCCCTGAGCCTCCTTTTCTCCAGGCTGAGCCCCTTTCCCAGCTTCCTCAGCCACTCCGGGAGCTGCAGCCCCTTCCCAGCTCYRTTCCCTTCCCTGGACACGCTCCAGCCCCTCCATGCCCTTCTTATCCCGAGGGGCCCAGAGCTGCCCCCAGCGCTGGAGGTGCCTCAGCAGGGCCAGCACAGGGTCGGGCACTGCCCTGGTCCTGCTGCCACCCCAGGRCTGGGACAGCCCAGGTGCCCTTGGCCTCTTGCCCMCCTGGGCACCCCTGGGCTCGTGTCCAGCAGCACCAGCTTGTGTCCTGGGTCACCAGCACCCCCAGGGCCTTTCCCACTGGGCACTTTCCAGCCCCTCTGCCACACTCGGCTCATCGCGCCATGGCCCTGCCTGGCCGTGTCCTCCCACCCGTGGGAAGGCTGTGGAGTTAATCCTCCCTCAGACAGGACAGGCTGCAGATGGCACTGTGTGACCAGCTA
This sequence comes from Amblyornis subalaris, assembly GCA_018881555.1. Taxonomy (NCBI): domain Eukaryota; kingdom Metazoa; phylum Chordata; class Aves; order Passeriformes; family Ptilonorhynchidae; genus Amblyornis; species Amblyornis subalaris. Next base: position 873,317 of record JACAXG010000175.1, on the reverse strand, counting down.
CTGCTTCCGTGGCACTAGAGTGATCTGTCCTCAGCCCCTTTTGTGTCCTTCASTCTGAATTAAGTGAGGGAATGACTGTGGAGAGGTTCACAGATTTAGGGAGGGCAGTGTGGGGYGAGACATTCTCACTGAGGGCACAGCTCTGCAGGTCAGACCCTGAACCCAAAGGGAGCTGGTGTGACAGGGAGTGGCTGTGCAGAGGTGGCTGTGCAGAAATGGCAGCTGGCTCTTCRTGCTGATTCACTTTATGACCAATGTGGTGCTGCACACACTGCTATGGAGCTTCATCTCCTTTCTTCAGGCTGTAATTCCTGTTTTAAAGCAAGGGCAAAATCAAAGATTCGTCAARTCACAGAATGGGTTGATTTGGGAGGGACCTTAAAGTTCATCTCATTCCACCCCCTGCCACGGGCAGGGACACCTTCCACTATCCCAGGWTGCTCCAAGCCCTGTCCAACCTGGCCTTGGACACTTCCAGTGATGGGGCAGCCACAGCTTCTCTGGGCARCCTGTGCCAGGGCCTCACCCCCCTCACAGRGAAAAATTTCATCCTAATTTCTAATTTAAATCTGCCCTCTTTCAGTTTAAAACCATTCCTCCTTATCTTGTCAGTAAGTGCCTTTGCAAATAGTCTCTCTTATGGGTTTGGTTGTTTTGTGGTTTTGAATCTGGACTGTAACTGTAAAATCCAGCTGCCCACAGGGTGGTTTGATGTAGATCCAACTGAGCAATGCATGTGGACAAGCGAAAGCGAAGTGACCCACGTGCTCTCTTTCCTGCAGCCTGGAGCTGATCAATAAATCCCTTGTACATGCCACTGAGTCAGCCATCATTGACTGGAGCCACCAGATCCAGAGAGTGCTGAAGAAAGAGTCCTCAGAGCCTCTCCTGCGAGGCAGCAACCCAAACCCGAAGGTGGARCTGGAGTTCTGGAAGAGCAGGTGCTGGGGGGTGGTGCTGGTTGGGGTGCAGGGAGGTGCTGGTGCACACAGAGCTGCTGCTGCTGGGAGCTGAGAGCCCTGAGCCAAGGAAGATTGCTCCCACACAGGAAAGAACGATGCCCTCAGAGTGCCAGGGAGGTGGCYGGGCACTTGGCTGGGTTGAACTTGGCCTCACCACAGTTCCGGGCTACACTGCAAGGGAATTTTTTTGGAAATGCTCTTTCCATCACTGATCACTGGGAACCAGCCCCAGAGCAGAGCTGATGGACACTTTCTGTGCCCTCAGCTGGCTGCTGCTGGGCTGTTGGTGCCAGAGGGGGGTTAGATGAGCCAGGGAGTGGAATTTCATCCTGCCTTTGTGCCGTGCTGGCTCAGGCTCCCTCGAGACAGAGCCCTGCCCTCTGCAGAGCTGTCACCAGTGCCTGCAGAGACAGCACTTGCTGCTTTTGGCAGTCACCTGCTGTCACCTGAACCTGGCACCAGCTGTCTGTCCTGTAGGGTTGGTCCCGTTTCCTGTCACTGCTGGGACTCAGTCCTTGTGCAGCTGCAGGGGATCCTGAGTCAGGCCCAGGGGAAGCAGGGGGTTTGGGCACAGCTGGTGCTGCCCTGGCCGGGCTGGTGACGTGTCTTGGCTGCTGCAGGAGTGAGGACCTGGAGTGCATTTACAATCAGCTGACATCCAGGAAGGTCAGGAACATGCTGCAGGTGCTGGAGAGAGTGCAGAGCATCTACGTCCCAGCCTTCCAAAACATGCTCATGGATGTTGAGGCAGGTGAGAAACTGGGACAGCTTCACCGTGGTGCTGACTTCTGGCCTGTGTTCACAGCCTGGGATTCTGGTGTCCTGTGCCCTGCCCCACAGGGTGGCTGTTGTCTGTTGGCTTTGCTGGCAGGGAGGTGTTGATAGTGGGAGCACAAGGTCCTGCTTCCTTGGTCTCTGGCTTTGGGGTTACTTCCRCGTGCACTTCTGGCACTTCTGAAAAGGCYGAGAGAATTGGGATTGTTCAGTCCAGAGAAGAGAACTCTCTGGAGTGATCTTATTCTGGCCTTTCAGTACCTAAAGGGGCTCCAAGAGACATGGAGATGGAATTTTTATAGGGGTTGACAGTGACAGGACAAGGGGGAATGGCTTCCCACTGCCAGAGGGCAGGGTTAATGGGATACTGGGGACAAATTGTTCTCTGTGAGGGTGGGGAGGCCCTGGCACAGGCTGGCCAGAGAAGCTGTCTGCCCCATCCCTGGAAGTGTCCAAGGCCAGGTTGGATGTGGCTTGGAGCCACCAGGGATAGTGGAAGGTGTCCCTGCCCATGGCAAGGGGTAGAAGAAGGTCCCTTTCAATCCAAACCATTCCATGGTTCAATGATTATATGATGATGATGATGATTCTCTTCTTGTTGGTCCACAGGTTTAGTTGCATAATGATGTCCTGGTTTTATTAATTCAAATGAATAAATTTATTAACTCTGGAGTAGTTTTTCAGGGTCCAAGCACACAGCTGTAGAAAGCTCAGCTAAAGATTTCACCCAGTCAGGCGCTGGTTTCTGCGCTGGTGCAGGCAGGACAGGCAGGACTGTGGTGCCTTCTGGGCTGCCCGAGCCAAACCTGGGCTCAGCCCCAGCCCGGGGCTGCTCTGTACCCAGCAGGGCTGTGGGGCACAGCCACAGCCACTCAGAGCTGTGGCACAACTGCATTTTTGGTGCTGCCAGGCACTGCTTGGCCCTTGTGGCCTCAGCTTCTCTCCAGAGCCCTGTCCCTCTCCCTGTCCCTCTCCCTCTCCCCATGCCCTGTCCCTCTCGATGGGGTCAGTTGGTTTGCTGTGCTGGTTGTGCCATAGGTGAGCAGGGATCGGGGTGATTGGTGTTCAGCTCCTGTAGGTGAGTGCTTTGTGCTCCTCAGGACTGTCTGTTCCCCACTCTGCAGGGACAGGCTGGCATCCTGCTCATGACCCCCCACCCCAGCTCGACGGATCTCACCCCTTCTCCCCTCTCTTCCCCCAGCTCTGAGCGAAGCTCAGGACATTGACCTGCACCTGACACCCCTCCAGAAGCCCCTGCAGGACATAGAGGCTGTTGAGTTCAGCAGGGTGAAGCCTKTGCTGGTCCCTCTGCTGCACGTGGTGTGTTGGATCTGGGTCACCTCCAGGCACTACAGCGTGCCCGTGCGGATCGTGGTGCTGCTCCAGGAGATCTGCAACCTCCTCATTCAGCAGGTGTGTGGCTGTGGCACCTGTTTTCCCACAGGAAGGTTTTTGTGAGTGTCTCTCTTCCTTTCCMCTGTCCTTCCTTGGCAAAGAGATTCTGAGAGATGGGGTCAGGCATGTTCAGTGCGAGAAGTYGCCATTTGCAGTGGCAGCAGAAGGGACATCTCCGGTGTGATTTGTCTCCTCCAGGCCGTGGTGTACCTGTCTCCAGAAGACCTTCTGAAAGGAGAGATGGAAGAGAGCCTGGGCAAGGTGCAGACAGTGTTTGACATCCTGAATGCCTTCAAAGGGCTGTTTGAGGAGAGACGGGAAAATCTGCACATGTATTATGAGCCAGGGCAGGAAGTGAGGAAGTGGGACTTCCACACCCTGCTGGTGTTTGCAAGGCTGGACAGCTTCCTCAAGAGGCTGGAGATGGTGAAGGTGAGACTCTGGTGTTTCAAAGGTATTGCAGCCATCAGGAGAGCTCTGTAGCCATGAACTCACTCGCTGGCATCTTCCCTCCCTGTGGCTTCCCCAATGGCAGGGCTGGGACCACTCTCTGTGCTGTGTTGTCCCCACTACATCAAGGCCAGGACCGTGTCTSACCAGGTCCTGCTCAGTGCACGTGTCAGATGTGCTGCTGTGTCCTTCTGCTCAGGCTGGTGCGTGTGTCAGTGCTCCCAAGAGTCTTCTTGGGCTCCATGCTCTTGTCGGGACAGGGAGATGGGGCTTGTGGGGCTGTGCTTTGCACGGCTGTAAACAAACCAGCACAATCTCSTGGGCCTCCTGTGGCCCTCAGAGACACCCTAGAGCTGGGTCTTGCCCGGCTTGGAGAGGGGGCCTGGGGAGGAGCAGGGCCTGGGGAGGAGAAGGGACATGTTCCACATTCCTCACCAGGTCATCCCTTCACATCCCAATGGTCTGTCCAGCCAGGAGGCTGTGGGGTGTCCCTGTYTGCCATGGCTTGTCACCCTGAGGTGGTCAGCTGGGGCAGGGACAGTGGTGTCAGGAGTCCCATCGTCMCTCAGCCCCCAGTGTGGCTGAGGCTCCATGAGCCAGAGGAAATATTATCCATGCCAGAGCAGGTCTGGATGTTTGAGGGCAGCCCCAAGCACTGAGAGTACCTGTTACACAGAGAYTGAGTACCCCTGTGAGCTCTCCTGTGGCTAACAGCTCACTGCATCTGCTGGTCACATCCTTCTGAAGTGAATTTGTGTTTATGGATGCCTCGTTCCCAGCAGTGGGAGCAGATGGGCACTGTACAGGCTGTTGGACTTTGCCTACTCAAAGCAATGTCTGGGTTGTTTTTCTTCTTCTCTTGTTCTCTGCACTGGAACAGAAGTTTTTGCTGGTTTAACCACACTGTGTAACTCTACTCATTCTTTAATGAGTGGTGTTGAAAACCACTGTGACTGACACCTACTTTAAAACYATTCATAATTGTAGAATCACAGAAAGGTTTGGKTTGGAAGGGACCTTAAAGATCATCTTGATCTGACTCACTCAGCCCGAGCACCCTCGCTGTGCCCGGGAGGTGCTTCGGCCCTGTCTGTGCTGTGCTAATGTTGTCACTGCTTGTGTCTGAGCCCGTGTGTGCCTCCTTTGGCCCTGCAGGGTGTCCTGACCACAGCCCTGGACCTGACACAGCTGGAGAAGATCGAGTTCAGCGGGATTAAAGGGAAGGCCCTGGGCCAGCAGGTGCTGGACATGCATGAGGAGTTCCAGGAGGTGTACAGGGTGTTTGCAGAGCGAACCTACGACTGCCTCGACCTGGCCAACAGGGTAGGTGGGGCCAGCCTGTGGGAATGCCAGCAGCACGTCCGTGTGTCCAGAGAGCAGCTCCCTCTGCCATGGAGCCCTGGTTCCCACTGACCCCTTCCCAGCTCCTTCCTCCTTTTKTTATCATCTGACCTGTCACTGTAGGGAACAGGGAGCTGCTGGCCTTTCCTGCAGACACTTGGGAGTCCTTGCAGCTCCATTTCTAGCATGCCTTGCTGGTTCAGCAGGTGAATCTGTGGGTTTTCAGGATGGTGGTGTAGTCTTCAGACCAAGTGCTGGGTAAGAGAGTGTGGAAATGGCCAGTCTTGCCTCCAGGCTGAAGTTAGTCCTCGTTGGACTGTGCAACCACCCTGGAGGGCCATGATCTCAGCCACGGGACAGGACAGAAGTGTCCTCAACTCTGTGGGGCTTGGCTGGAGGCCAGAGGAGTGGTTTAGTTCCTGGTGAACWAGAAGAGGAAATACCTCTGGATGAGGAGGTGGCAGGGCCCTCCTGGTGCCGCCTCACRGCTCACCACTTGCTGTTCCCTTCCCACAGGAGTTCGAGCAGGATGCCTTGGCTTTCCAGCAGAAGGTAGAGGACATTGACCGTCGGCTGGGCACCGTGTTCACCCAGGCCTTCAACGCCGCCYCGGGCTTGGGGCACATCTTCAAGGTGTGTCTGTCCCCTCCCTGCTCCCCGCTGGCCTGGGGGGTCACACAGAGGRGCCAGACAGGGCTGGGGCTGTGGGCATGTGGGGCTGGGGTGTGCCCATGGGATGGACAGTGGGACAAGGACACTGCCGGGCTGGACGTGGTCGGTGATGCTCAGACCTGTGGGTGCCCCAGAGCTGCCCAGGCCTGGAGCTGCCAGCAGCGTGGGTGGGGCTGTTCCTGCTCTTCCCATCACAACACACACAGAACAGAYCTTTGCTCACTTTGAGAGAGAGGAGTAACAAAAATGACTCAAGTCAGGCTTTCAGGTGGCAGTAGTTTTACTGGTCCCTCTGTGAGCTGAGGAGTGGCTGCTTTGGGGAGGATTTTCAAGGCCAAGTTGGAYGGGGCTTGGAGCAACCTGGGATAGTGGAAGATGTCCCCGCCCATGGCAGGGGATGGAATGAGCTGGGCTTTAAGGTCCCTTCCAACCCAGCCTATTCTGTAATTCTGTGATTTCCTGGTGAAAAATGCTGTCAAAACTGGGTGATCACTGTTAATATCAATTTTTTGCTATTGTTAATACATGGGTGCATTTCAACTTTGACAATTGAGGTTTTCTAGAAAGAAGGTTGCTTTGTTTACCAATGAATCTATCCTGCACAGAAAGTAAATGGTATTTTCTGAAAAATTTCAATATAAAAGASTGTAGAAAATTATAAGGGATAGTATGTTGTTTTTCTGGTTTTTTTTTAAATAGTGAATTTTGAAGCATTTGAAGAATGACAATTGGAGTATGGTTCACCCCTGTCACAAAGATATTCTTTGTGATATGGTTTAGTGGCATGGTGGGATTTGGTCAAAGGTTGGATTTGATGATCTTGGAGGTCTTTTCCAACCTCAAGGATTCTGTGAAAGGGAGAGACTACTTGGGAGAGCAGGGGAAAACCCTTCCCTTTGCCCAAGTGCCCATCAGTGCAGGTATTCGAGCTACTGAGGAAGATGAAGCATCTGGGTCACTGAGGATAATCCCAGTGGGAGTTTCCGCGGGGGTGTCAATGTTTTTCCATTTCTTTCCTTGCTTCTCCCCCTCCACAGCTCCTGGCCATGTTCCGGAGCCTTTTGGGGCGTCCTGGGATCGCTGCAGTTGCTGCTGACAAGTGCCCTGTSCTCCTCAGCATGTTCAGCTCTGCCCTGGACCAGGCCAGGCTCATCTTCTCCAGGCACACCCAGGCGGGGCTGCACCTCGGTGGGTGCCATGGGCTGAGTAAAATCCATTTTACAGGAAATTGGATTTAGATTAATTTGAGGGGAAAACAATTTGCTCTTGCTAAGAAAACCAGAGATTCCCAAATTGCAAAGGTTTTCAGCCTCTACAGCTCCTAGTGGAAAGAGAAGTTCCTGGGAATGCACTGTTCTTGGCATTAAAGCAAACACTCTGCAGGGGGGAAAATATCCATTCTTTAAATGTGTATGTGTGAGATGTGACTGGGATTGAAGGCATGTGCTGAGCTTTTCCCTTGCAGTGCTGTAAATGCAGAGCATGCAAGGAGGGGTTGGTAATTAAGGGTTTGATCAGCCTATTCCAGGTTTATTATTTCCTGGGAAYGTTGGCACAGAAGGCAATAGGTAGGCTCCTGTCAGACTATGAGGATTAGTGTGTCTTTTYGAACAGCAGCCCTTTTCCTTGCCTCAGAAAGACTGCTCTGGAACCAGGCAAGTCCAGGAGAGGGAGCACTGCCGGGACCAGTGCAGGTTAACCAAGGGAATGGGGCAATTCATGGAGGCCGAGCCCAGCATTTGCTGTCACTTTGGGTTTTTGTGTGGCTCTGGGATGGCCACAACCGGCTCCTGGTCAGAAATCCCTTCCTCGGTGTTTGTGGGAAGCAGGGAATTCACCCCAGGCCACAACATGCATCAGCTCTGGTTCCAGCATGTGCCAGGCTTCTCCTCTGACCCCTGATTCAAGGGCCAGAGGCTCGGGGGGACTTGCCCTGGTCCCAGCCCCACGTCGCGTGACAGAGGTTGGATTCCAGGGAAGCAGACGGAAACCAGGGCAGTTTGGTGGAGCTGAGTTGCTGTGGGTGTGCCTGGGGTTGCAGTGCTGTGTTCCTGAGCTGCTGTTCCCCTGTGCCCCCCCAGGATTCCCCCCCCTGCACAAGAACGTCCCTCCYGTGGCTGGAGCGCTGGGCTGGGCGCGGGAGCTGCGGGCGCGGATCCAGGGGCCCTTGGAGCACCTCAGGCAGTTCCCTCCTCTGTGAGTGTCTGCTCCAGATAAGTTGCTTGGTGACCATCTGGAAATCTCGTCTCTAATCAATCCGATGTTCTTTCTGTGTTGAGTGTTATCCCATGGCTGTAGCTGAACCAATCCTTAGTGAAGAGGTCAGAAGTGGCTGCACTGGTGCCATTCACTTCCCTGCCACCTTTGTTTTTTAAAGATGCTCAGTAATTGAATTTGTTTTGAAGTGGTTAAGAGGCTCTGTGGGATGGTAGATAGGCTCTTCAGCTTTCAGACATAGTCCTAGGCTGCAATTAAAAGAGGTATTGGAACCTTTCCCACAGCAATTCCACTCAGCATGGTCTCCAGGACCTCCTTGGGAGCAGCCTCCCCCTCAGGTATTGGAAGAAGACAGCTTYGTCAGCCTTAAACGAAAGAGCAATCTCCCAAGATCAGGTGCTGGAAYTCTCATCAMCCAAGTCCTTGTTACTTTGGGTGAYGTTGGAGATGTGTGTCCCAGCACCTCGGAGCCCTGTAAGCAGAGCTGTTGTGCTCAGGACAACTGGAGGGGCTCCAGGAGTGCACAGGAATAGCTTTCCCTGTGCCACACAGCATCCCGAGTCCATGGATCCACCTTCTGGATGAGCTTGCCCAAAACAAGCCACGCTCTGCAGTGTCTGTAGCCTTCTCTCACTGGGGATCAAGGATCACAGAATGGGTTGAGTTGGAAAGGACCTTCAAGCCCATCCACCCCTGCCATGGGCAGGGACACCTTCCACTATCCCAGGCTGTTCCAAGCCCCGTCCAACCTGGCCTTGGACACTTCCCGGGATGGGGCAGCCACAGCTTCTCTGGGCAACCTGTGCCAGGGCCTCMCCACCCTCTCTTTGCCCTGAAGTCCCTGAGTGCACAATTATTCTGCAGCAGCACAGACACCAGTGCAGTGACACAAGCTCTGGGCTCGTTCCCAGCCCAGAGCCCAAGTTACCACGTCAGGTTTGAATCTGGAGGCAAAAGAAGGACCCAGATCTGCATTTAGCATTGATTTTACCCCTCTAGAGCAGTTAATGACAAGTCCTGCAGCAGGTTGATATGAGGCTCTTCCCTATGTGCAATTTGAAAAGGAGAAGAGATTAAAAAGGAAAAATAAAAATGGTTTTGCTGGGTTTTGCTTAGAGGATTTAGAGAATCACAGACTCCTTTAGGTTGAAAAAGCCCTCCCAGCCCATGGAGTCCAAGCTGTGCCCCATCCCCACCTTGTCCCCAGCCCAGAGCACTGAATGCCATGTCCAGGCCTTCCTCGGATGCCTCCAGGGATGGCAACTCCAAACCTCCCTGGGCAGCCCCTGCCAAGGCCTGACCACCCTTTCAGACTTGTTTACTTGCAGAAGGTTCTATCAGTGCTTGCCCACCWGTGTCTGCTCCCTTTGCTGGCTTTTGGTTAACTTTATTCAGGTTTTGTCAAATTGTCCTCCAAAATCAGCAACCGCTTTCATGAAAACTGGGATACTGTAGATGGAGGAGTGGGGAGAAGATGGCCTTGTGGGAATTGCTGTGGCTGGGTTTGGGAAGTGCAGCCTGGGCAGAGCAGCTGGGGTGTCTCTGCCCCAGGATGGGTCAGGTTGGAAGGGACCACAGTGGGTCCCTGCTGGTCCCAGCCCCTGCTCCAGCAAGGCCATGCCAGAGCACAGGGCACAGGAGTGTGTCCAGAGGGCTCTGGAATATCCCGGTGAGGAGACTCCAGCCCCTCTCTGGTCTCCGTTCAGGGCTGGGTCACTGCCCAGGGAAGAAGTTCTGCCTCCTGTCCAGGGGAACTTCCTGGGCATCAGTTCCTGCCTGTTGCCTTTTGTCCTATTTCTCAGCACCACTGAGGAGAATGTATGTGTGTGTRTATATATATATGTGTATATGTATATGTATGTGTATATGTATATGTATATGTATATACACACATATAATAGCTGGTATATAACATATGTATACATAGATATATATTATGTATCATATATACAATCTATATATATTATTGTGTATATTTTATTTATTTATTTATTTATTTATTTGCCTATACATTATATAAGCAGTCATTCACACAGCAGTGACCCGCATCTAGTGGAGCACAACTGTGACAGGAAACTGTCAAGGATAAAACATTTAGAAGTGATGTTTTGGTAACTGGTTCTTCCAGTGGTCCTGAGCCCTTCTCCCCTCCCAGGTCCTGGTCCCCCTTTTGCAGGTCAGCATGGAAACATCTGAGAGAGAGCACAGGGGGCTTGGGCAGCCTTTGTGCAGTGAAGGGATTTGGGGTGATGTGGTGGGGTGGGGGAACTTGGGAAGGGGCAGACTGTGGGGGATCTTGGGAAGGGGTGAGTCCCCAGGACTGAAGGTAACCCTTGTCTGTTGTGCTGCCAGGAGCTTGGACTCTGCCCATGGACAAAGGGTGATGGAGAAATATGAAGAAATGATCCGGCTGCTCGACAGGTGTGTGGGGCTCAGCCAGGGCTGGGGCTGTAGGAGAAGACATTCTCCTCCTCTGAGCCACCCTCCAGAACATCTTCCAGCCAAGGGCCTGGGCATGTCCCTTTCTAAGCCAAAGGGAATTTCCTGCCAGGAGAGGAGGAGGATCCTGTCACTGGGCACCACAGGCTTGGAATGAGAATTCTGCAGGGGAGGAACTGGGGCTGTGCAGCCCAGCAGGAATGTCAGAACAAGCTGCTGTGGGATGGAGGAGCTGCTGTGGCAGGAAGCCTGTGCTGGGAGAAGCCTCTGTCCTCTCGTGCCCATTCACTGGGTGTGTTTCAGTGGCTCTAACATAAATATTCCACAATTTGGAGTGGGAGCCATTGCCCAGGACTTGGCTTCTCAACGTTTGATGTTAAATGTGGTTGCTCTGGGCTGTCCCTTGAGAGGAGCCTCTTTCCCAGGAAGGAGATCCCTGCAGGGCCTGTTCCCAACTGGCAGTGAAGGGAGCTGAGACCCCCAGATCCTGCAGGGTGGATGGAGGGAGCCCTGTTCCCCATTCCCAAAACAAGGCTGGATAATATGGCACAGCCTTTCAGAAAGGAGCAGCCCCACAAATGCTCTGGGGTGACCACCTTGAGGTGCTGTTTTCTGGGTGACATTGTGCATCCATGTGGCTTTAGGCACCCACCCTGCTTAGGTGCTTTGGAAACACCCAGCTGCTGATGTATCATATTAGGCTAAAGGCTTTGGAAAGTCTCTCCAAATCTGAATCCTCTGCTAGAACTGGTACTTGAGAGAGCTTTGCCCTCCTGACTGGATGCTGTCACTGGTTTCTGGGTGGTTGTCCTGGAAGCCCTGTTGTTTGTGGACATGTCATGGATGGGTTTTGAATGTTTCTTCATGTTCTTCAGCCCTCAGAGTGGGCTTGGCTCCCATTACTGCAGTTACACCTGCAGCCTGCTGGCTTGGTAACTGTGTGGTGGATGTTTCTTTTTCCTGACAGGTATCAGGAAAAGCTGTATTCAGACTGGTCCCAGACAGTCTCAGAAAAATCCCAGTACAACCTCACCCAACCACTGCTCCAGCGAGACCCAGAAACCAAACTCATCACTGTCAACTTTGATCCCCAGGTAAGAGCTGCTGCCACTGAGCTCTCCTGCCTCCTGTCCCCAGGCTGTGGGGGACATTGAGTGGGGTTGGTCCTAGATCTGTTCTCTGTGGTCTGTAGAATCCCTCCTGTCGTGGGAAAGAAGGATCTACCACCCTCTTTGTGGGCTCTGCCTAAATATCAGGATTACAGCTTTAGCAGAGCAAACCCTAGTTAAAGCCAGTGCCAGGAAACCCCTGGGGAGCCAGATGTGTAACTGGTGCARCCATGTCCAGACCAGGGTCAACACTGCTGTGGGAGTGATGGGACATCATCTACAGGGGCACGGTCATGTTGTGTGTWCCCAAAATCTGAGCTCCTGAAAGGGTGCAAAATCCCAGGGAAGGTTTGTTTTGTGACTCCAATGTTTCCTTTACTGCAGGCATGAGGCTGATGACAGGTTTAAGGTCTGTTTGTATCCCCTGGAGCTCCCCTCAGGCCTGTCCCCAGCACAGGAGTGAGCACCCACTTGGCCCAAAGCAGGAGCGGGGGCTGAGCAGGGTCTGGGGCCTGGTGGGAGCCAGGGTCTGTTGGCTGTAAAAATGCCTTTTACTGGGGAGGGGGTGAGCCACAGGTCCCTGGGAAATGCTGGCACCCAAAGCTCCCCCTGGCCCTGGGCCTTGCCGCTGTCCAAGGAAAGGGTCTAGGTTTCAGACCTCATCCCAGCTTGGCCCTCAGCCAGGATTTGTCCCTCTTGCTAAGGCTCCCTGCTGAGGTGGGAGCCAAATGGCGCCAGGGAATGTTTTCCACCCTTCACTCTGGGAATGGGATTTAAAGCCTGGGATGTGCTGAGTGTGCCTGTTCTCAGCTCCAGTCTCTGAGTGCTGCTGGACTGCTCTTCTCCRCTTTCCACACTGGGGACCATCTGATCTCCCCCAGTGCCAGCTCAGCAGCCCCTCTGTGCCCTCTGGAATAGGCAGGAGCACCTTGCTTTGCTTGGAGGGAGGGTGTAGCTGCCACTCTTCAGCATGGAAATGCCTTCCAGAGCTCACCTTCCACGGAGGAGGGAGAAAGAYGGGAAGACACCCCTGGCCCCAAGGTGGGGATGTCCCAGACATTGCAGTGCAAAGCGGGGAGGGGAGCTTGATTCTCTCTCAGCCTCTTGTTTCCTCAGTCCCTTGGTTTTCCTTTTCCTCCCACCACATCCTGCTTCTTCCACCTTTCCAGAGTGCCCCCTGCACCCTTCTTCACCCCTTCTTTCTTTCTTCTTCTTCCCACTGCCTTCACTGGCACACTGAGTGTGTCCTGRCTGATTCTCCTGATGGGCACTGCCTGTTGCTCCCTGTGCCATCCCTGCAGAGGGAATGTGCTTTCCGGTGCCTTGGCCTCCTTGGATGTTGGGGTTTGTCTGACGTCRGGCAGTGGTTGAGAGGTTTCAGCCACCCCTGCCTGTCACCCAGGGCAGTGACAAAGGCTCCTGGCCAGGTGCTTGTAGCTTCACCTCCTTCCTGTCATACCTGCAGATTCCAGTTCCCCTGTGGAAAGCAGGGCTAGGGAACTGGGACCAGAGGGATGAGTGGGATAGGGCCAGAGAGAGAGTTCTGCCCCATACCTTCATGGAAGGGAGGACTCAACCTTCCAGCCAGGGAAAGGTGATTTTTAGGGAGCTGCACCCCAAGCTCGGTTGTATCCAGGATGCTCCTCACCCACCATTGCCCACACCATGGACTGAATTTCTGKCGCCCTGCCAGCCCGTGCCACTCCAGGAGCATTTTGCCTCTCACTAGACTGAGCAAAGGCTTTTAGTCTCAGAAGTGATATATGGCACTGGCAGACCCTGCTGCTCCCTTTATTGCAGGGACTCATTTATATTTGGGTTTATAGTTTAACAATCTCCCTCAATCCAGTGCCATCCCACCTCAAGCATGCACTAGCACTGAGTGCTTTGGTTGGGCTGGGAGAAGCCTCCAGAAATCTTTGGTGGAAGGTGGCACCAGAAGGAGTTGAGTCACTGGGTTTGGAGCCATGGTATTTTTTTTTTATTATTATTTTTGTGCCAATAAGCCCAGCAAACCAAGAGAACTGGAGCCACTTTATCTTTTACTTAGATAATGGCCAAGTTCCACTCGCAGGCACAGTATTACTGCGAGACTCGAGATGTGGGTCAGCCCTCATGTGAGAGAGGTTCCTCCTCCCTGGGGGTGGCTGAGAGCACCACACATGATGGTGGCTTTTAGAGGCTGTGTAGGGTTTCCTGGTTGCTGTTTAACAGAGCTGTCTGCCTTTGGCTGTGTAGGGTTTCCTGGTTGCTGTTTAACAGAGCTGTCTGCCTTTGGCTGTGTAGGGTTTCCTGGTTGCTGTTTAACAGAGCTGTCTGCCTTTGGCTGGGGAGATGGGTGGTGCAGACCACGACGTGTCCGGGCCCTTTCCAGTGTGCTGCTCTGGGGACAAACCAGCAGGAAAGCCCTGTGCTGCTCTGGGGACAAACCTGTGCTGCTCTGGGAACAAACCTGTGCTGCTCTGGGAACAAACCAGCAGGAATCCCCTGTGCTGCTCAGGGGATTGGACAGTCTGGCAGGGGCTGGGAGGGTGTGCTGTGCTCACTCTGTGCCTTGCCTCCCCAGCTGGTGTCGGTGCTGAGGGAGGTGAGCTACCTGTGGGGCAGCCAGGCAGGCGCCATCCCCCCGACGGCAGCAGAGATCTATTCCTGCAAGGAATCCTTCCGGCAGCTGGTGGCCAGCTTGGAGCTGATGGGGAACAGGTACAACACGGTCCTGGGAACAGTGCTGGAGGTGGAATACCCACTGGTGCAGGGGCAGCTGCAGGACATCGACCTGAGGCTGAAAGAGGCGGAGGAAACGCTCACCTGGAAGACGGAGGGTGAGCTGGCTCTGTGTGAGGGGACAGAGCACACCCCAGGCCCTCAGCATGTTCCCCCAGTCCCTGCTCCCTGGTTCCCAGTGGCAGTTCCGAGTAGGACAGGGGATGCTCCGGCTGAGCCAGCACTGGGGAGATGAGGAGCAGTCCCCAGCTTGCCTGCTCCTTTCMAAATTCCCTTGATCTGATGAGGCTGTGGACAGCATCCTGCTGCCCCCAGGTTCTGGGGAGGGGCGGCTGTGCCCTGTGAGCAGTGAGATTTGGGTTTGCAGGAGCTGGCAAGACTAGGGTTGGAGCATCTGCTCCCCATGCCAGCCCAGGTGACCCTGGTGTGCTGTGTACCTGTGTCCCTGGGCACTGCTCCCTCCCCCAGCTGTGCAGGGAGTGGGACCCTTGGCCCAGCCATCTGCCACTGGGAAGGACTTGTCCCAGGGCCACCTCGTTAAGCCTTTGCAGAAGGATGGAATGCTGGAGCTGGAGGTGGGTTTGTGCACCTTGGTGCTTGAATCAAAGCTCTTGCTTGATCAGTTTTAGCTGCCAAGCAGGGTGGAGGGACACAATGTGTTTCCTCTTGGTGAAAGCAAACTGCTCATGGGTGGGATCTGTATTTCTGTCATCAGCCTTGTGGAATGGACAGGACCAAGTGAAGCCCTGGGGGACATGCAAAGCAGAAGTCCTCACACTGAAAAACTTTCTCTATTGTACAATAAGGATAAATTTGGCTGCATAGGAACTCTTAAGTTCCATGAATCTGAATGCCCCTGGGGCTGTCCCTGCCGCGGGGTTAGGGGTCCCTGCCCTGGTGATGGTGGCAGGGACACTCACCCTGCTGGACTGACCCTCCCCACGCTTCTCTCTCTGGTGTCAGTCCCTGGGAGGTCAAACCTGGGTGGAGGGAAGCAGGAGCTGTCTGACATCCCCATCGTGGTGCGCCTGGCAGCAAAGAGGCTCTGGTGGTCCCTGCTGTGGCTTCTTGGGGTAGGAGGGAGGTGGAGGAGGCTCTGCTGGTCGAGGTGGTGATTCTCTTGCCTTAAGGATGAGTGAGAAATACAGGGGACCACGGGGAAGAAGTCTGAAGGAGGGTGCTCTGGCGCTTGGCCCAGCAGCTCTGGAAACAGGCAGCCAGGTTCCTCATTTCCCAGGAGTCTGGGGTCACATCTCCGGGGTTATGGAAGATGTCCGTGACCTCGAGCAGAGGGTGCAGAAAGCCAAGGACAACGTAGAGGAGATCCAGAGCATCGTGCACTCGTGGGGGTCACCCGTATTCGAGAGGAAGGATTCCAAAAGGGAGGCAGTGCTGAGCCTGGAGGAGTGTCAGGAGCGCCTGGAAAGGCACTGCAGCCTCGTCAGAGAGTCCGGGCAGAGGATCCACTCGCTGGTGAAGGTGAGAGGGGAYCTTGCCCGGGGTGGGTGGCTCCTCAGGGGCTCCACGTGTCCCTGCCCTGGCGAAAATGTCCAGAACTGGCTCACCTTAAATGAACTCCCTTGAATAATTTGAAAACCTTACCCGGTGTTCATTAACGTTGTCTCGAGGGTGAGCTGGAAAGGGGTGTGGGGCTGGCACCGCTGGGCCCCCAGCTCAGGGCAGGACCGGGAGCAGCCGCAGCCCAGGGAAAGGTCTGGCTCCAACTCTGGCTGCTGAAGAGCCACTAGAGGGAAGTGGTGCATCGGGTTTGGGATCCTGCTCCGAGGAAAAATCCCCTCTGATGTGTTTACCTGAGAACAGAGGCAGCTGGCTGGAGCTGACCCTCTGGTTTCAGACTTGCTGTCGCTCTGTGGAGCAGGAGTTGACACTGACTATCGGGGGAGAAGCTGAGTGACAGGAGAAAAGCTCCTGTCCGAAACCTCGGTGCTTCCCAGCAGCTTTGCCAGAACTCAGAGTCCCCTGCAGGCCAGGAGAAGGCCCAAAGCTCTGCTCCTCACCTGCCTGGAGCCAGGTGTTGTGCATGTCAGGGACAGCCCCTGGCCTGGAGGGAGAGGGGTTTCAGGCCAGGCCCTCTCCTGAAGGTCCCTGTCTGGCCTTGGGCTCTGCAGAGAAACAGCAGGGCTCACCAGGACGAGCTGTGACACCCCCAGTGCTGCCTGCACCAGAGGGCAAAGCAGTCTCAAGTCCTGTGGCCTCAGGGAAGAGGGAGGAGAACATGTGGAAACCCTTCTGAGGCTCTTCTGCACTCCATTTTCACCTTCTTTCCAGGTGACAAAGCAGCCCTTGACAGGAGCAAATTGTGCCATGCCACCAGTAGCAACATCTGCCTCTCCCATCCCTCCACGAGGCTGACACTCGCGTGCTGCCCAGCATCGGGCCTGAGCTGTGGGCAGCTCTTCAGGACAGGCTGGGCCCTGCTGTGTGTGAAGGCATCTTCTCTGTCTTCCAGGAAAACCAGAGCCTCTTACTTGCAGACCCAGCAAGTGATGCCTGGAAGGTGTATTTGGATTATGTGGATGAGATAGTCCTGGATGGGTTCTTCACTGCCATTGAGTGCTCGCTCCAGTACCTCCTGGAAAACACAGGTGACAGCTCTTCTGTCCCCTGGCTGCTTCAAGGGCACATCTCTGCTTGTGCTCTCCCTCATGTTCAAGAGTTGTTCCCTCCTTCCTGGCTTTCCACTGGGCCTCTTGCACTGGAGCCTCCGGGGAGGGAGAGTGACTCCATCACTGCTCCCTGGATTGCTCAGGGGGASGCACAGAGATGACTGTGCACCATTTGCAAGGATTAATGGACAGAGAAAATTGATGCATCCTCCCCAGTCTATGCTTGGACATCAGTCATCTCCCAGCCTCCCATGCCCAAAGCATCAAGGTGGCACCATCTTTCATTTGTGRGGAGTCTCAAGAGCCAGTTCTGCTCGTGAAAGGCACAAAATAAAACCCTCAGTCCCTGAGCATTAGTCCTGGGCAGAGGTGAGCTGGGTTCAGGAGTCACCAGACCAGCCCTCCTGCCTGAGGGCACYGGGGAGTTCACCTCCTCTGCTGAGAGCAGCTGGTGACCAGCTAAAGCACATCTCCAGGAATGCTTCCCTTCTGCATGTGGAGGCACAGTGAGTTGGAGAATTACGTCCAGTTCTTCGCTATCTTGTTAAAAACTTCCATACATTGTCCCATTTACATCTGGCTTCAGTTTCTGGTTGCTGGGGTTTATTTCATGCCTTTCACCACTAAATGAAAGAGCCTCTTGGCTCCTGTTGGTTTCCTCCTCTGCAAGCACTTTCATGCTGTCATTGTGCAGCTCTCAGACTCCCTTTGCATCAGCTGAAGAGCCTGGTATCTTCAAGCCTTTCCTCCTCAGGGTGTTTTCTGGTCCTTAGATCACTCCTGTCTCATCTGTTCCCCACTGTCTTTGGTGGGTACCATGGCACAGCTGCTTTGCCAACATCTCCGTGGGTTGTGCAGACACCAGTGAGTGCGTGTTTGCCACCACACCCTCCTGCTGTCCCCATAGGGCACGTGACATCTTGTAGTAGGATATTAGTGGTGGCTCGAGATCCCTTTTCTCCCCTTGAAAAAGATCCTGCAATCTCTGTTCTTCCCTATCAGATCCCAAGGCAGGGCTCGCTCCCCTGTTTGAGGTGCAGCTGGATTTGGTGACCCCAGATGTGGTATTTCATCCATCCCTGGACCCTGGCACCAATGATGGCTTCTGTGACCTGGTGGAAAGCCTCCTCAATGGCCTCTACCACATCTCCTCGCTGGTGCCCCGGCTGGCCACGCACAGCGGCTTCCCCCACTACCAGGTCTGTGCCTGGAGCTTCCCGGTGCTGGGTGGCAGCAAGGAAGTGCCACATCACTGAGCTCTCCTCTCTCCTCTCTCTCCTCTCTCCTCTCTCCTCTCATCTCTCCTCTCTCTCATCTCTCATCTGTCTCATCTCTCCTCTTTCCTCTCTCTTCTCTCCTCTCTCTTCTCTCTCCTTTCTCCTCTCTCTCCCCTCGTTCCTCTCTCTTCCCTCTCTRCTSTCCTGTTTTCTCTCCTCTCTCACCTGTTTCCTCTCTCCTCTCTCTTTTCTCTCCCCTCTCACCTTTCCTCTCTCTCCTCTCCTGTCTCCTCTCTCTCCTCTCCTTCCTCTCTCTCATCTCTCTCCTCTCTCACCTCTTTCTCTCCTCCCTCCTCTCTCCTCTCTCTCCCCTCGTTCCTCTCTCTTCCCTCTCTGCTCTCCTTTCTTTCCTCTCTCACCTCTTTCGCCTCTCTCCTCTATCTCCTCTCTCTCCTCTCCCTCCTCTCTCTCATTTGTCTCCTCTCCTCTCCTCTCCTCTCCTCTCCTCTCCTCTCCTCTCCTCTCCTCTCCTCTCCTCTCCTCCTTTTCTCCCCTCTCCCGTCCCTGTGCCGTGTCCAGGCTGACCTGGAGGCCATGTCTGCGCTGTCCGAGCCGCGCCAGGAGCTGCTGTGCCGCGTGCAGGGGGCGGCGGGCGCGTGCCGCGAGTTCCGCGCGGGCCTCGAGCGCTTCTCGCACGTGTACGGGGAGGACAGGCGGGAGCTGTGCCGCCAGTTCCTGCTCTACGGGCGCGTCCTCACGGCCGCCGAGCTCGAGGCCCACGGCGAGGAGGGGGTCCCCGAGGCGCCGCCCTCGCTGCGGCAGCTCCGCGAGCAGATCGACTCCTACGAGCGCCTCTGCGAGGAGGTGGCTCACATCCCGCCCGTCAGCGTCTTCCAGGGCTGCGTGAGGGTGGATGCCCGGCCTTTCAAGGCAGCCCTGCTGAATGAGGTTAAAAGGTGGAGCTTGGTGTTCAAGCAGCATCTCCTGGACCACGTCACACACAGGTGAGAGCTGTTCCTGCCTCTGCTCCTGGGACCTACACTGGGATTTCTCTTGTCTTGGCTGGGCTTTATCATTTCACACTGATAACCGAGTCAATCACAGAATCATAAAATACCCTCAGTGGGAAGGCACACCCACAAGGATCATCCAGTCCAACCCCTGGCCCTGCACAGACACCCCAACAATCCCACCCTGTGCCTGAGAGCGCTGCCCAAACGCTCCTGGAGCTCTGACAGCCTTGGGGGGCTGAAACCTTCCGTGGGTGATACAGGAGCAAGAGAAGGGCCCGTGCTGCATGCCAGCTCCATCACATCCCYGTGTCTTCCGTGCCCTGGTCTCTGCTAGGCTGTGAACTGGGAACAGGAACATGCCCTTGGCACCACTGGCATCCCCGAGCCGATGCCTCTGGAGCCTGATGTGTGGCGTTAGGTGGGGCGTGTATTTGCCCACTCCTCCCGAGCCAAATAATCCCATCTCTGCTGAGGCTCCGGGCTTGCTTTGCTGGATTTGATGTTGGCCATCAGTAAAGCTCCATTAATGTTATGAGGTACTTGCTCTGTTTCTAAAAGCCCAGATTCGGATAGGCTGGGATGAGCAGTCGTGGGGAGGTGGCTTCAGGTTACAACAAGGAGCAGTTTGGGCTCCAACTATTGCRTGAACACGTGTTCCTCGCTCTGAAGAGCTGCTCATCGGCCAGCTCCRTGCAGGACAATGCCTCAGGTGATTTACTGCTCGCAACTTCAGACACAGCTGAAGGGTGTCTCGGGTCTTGGACCCTCCCAGGGTGTTCACAGACATCTGAAGAGGAGGCTGCTGCGTGGGGTGGTGACGTGATCTCTCGTGTGCTTCTCAGCACTGTAATTCTGTCAGATAATTTCTTTGCAAAGAGGTTTTTGTGTAGCAGAGAACRAGCACTTAGGGGTTGTTATTGAGAGTCCCTGACTCAGCAGTTTAGCCTTTATTAGGTGAAGTATTTAAGGATACATTTAGGCCCAGCAGCATCCAAAGAATTTAAGCTGGCACTTAAAAAGTAAGTGTTTTGAGAGGTGGAGGATGGATGTGCTGGGAAGGGCTGGAGACCCAGGAGCCCATCGTGCCTCTGCTGAAAGTGCCCCGTAGCTGGTGAGGTTAAGCACGTGAGGAAATGTGCCCCAAACACTCTCCTTGTCTGTGATGGTTTATGGCTCAAGGGCTTGGAGAGACACGGATCACGACTTTATTTTTAAAGAACTGGAGAGATTTTTCTCCTCCCACAAATGTCTGATTACTTTTCTGAACTGCCGTGATTTTGTATCACCTGCCCCCTCCGCCTGCAGGAGGGAGTTGCCCTGTGAAGGGCAGTGCATGAAGGAGAACCCCTGTTTGTTAGGGATTGTGTCAGGCTCACCTGGGGAGCTTGGATTCTTGTTTTGGGAGAGATGGGGT
Organism: Amblyornis subalaris; assembly: GCA_018881555.1. Taxonomy (NCBI): domain Eukaryota; kingdom Metazoa; phylum Chordata; class Aves; order Passeriformes; family Ptilonorhynchidae; genus Amblyornis; species Amblyornis subalaris. Next base: position 852,963 of record JACAXG010000175.1, on the reverse strand, counting down.
GAAAACTGCCATGACATCCCAGAACGGTTTGGTTGGAAGAGACCTTAGAGATGATCCAGACCCACCCCTGCTGTGGGCAGGGACACCTTCCACTATCCCAGGCTGTTCCAAACCCCATCCAACCTGGCCTTGGACACTTCCAGGAATGGGGCAGCCACAGCTTCTCTGGCACCCTGTGCCAGGCCCTCCCCAYCCTCCMAGTAAAAACTGTCCTCTCAAAGACACCCCCCCAGAGCCTTCCTGAGCTCACTGTCTCTGTTACACCCCTGGTCAGATACCTTGTCTCCAACCTGAGAAGTCCCAGCCTGTCTTTCTGTCCCCTGAAGGAAGCTGCACCGAATTCGGGGATACCTTTGAGCATGAACTGCAGTTCTGAGGCTGGGTATTAATTCCAGAGGAGCTGCTCTCATTCTGTGCTTCCCTGCTTTGTGCTCTACAGCTTGGCTGACCTGGATGAGTTCATCCAAACTGCCGAGAAAGGTTTGAGCAGGAAGGTGGAGAAGGGCGATTACGGGGGCTTGGTGGAGGTCATGGGCCACCTCCTGGCTGTGAAGGAACGGCACAGTGCCACCGATGCCATGTTTGAGCCCCTGAAGGAAACCATCGAGCTGCTGAGGGCCTACGAGCAGCAGCTGCCCGAGGAAGTCCACCAGCAGCTGGAGGTGGGTGGGGACGGGGGGTGGACACACCAGGGTGCCCAGGAGCAGCTGGCAGAGGGAGCGGGGGTGGAGGAGCAYGGCAGGGATATTCAGGGCCCCGGTCCCTGTCATTAGAGGGCCTCAGTGGGTAATATTTTGCTATTGCAGGATGTGCCTTAATAGCTCGAAATTTTGGAGTTATATTGAGATTTTTCTTTTAAAGCAGAGATTAAGCCTTTTGTTATGTATGAAAAACATAGAATTGCCTGCTCCAACTCCCAGCGATTACTCTTGAAAAAAATTAATGCATTTTCAAATACATCCGTTAATTAGGTTGAATTATAATTATTTTTAAATAAGCTGGTTCTTGGCAGCTATGGAGATGGGAAGGATAATGTTGGCAGAGGAGCTGCCTTCTCACAGGACTTCAGTCCTCCACTGGGTCAGACCACCAGATCTGCCTTACCCAGAGGACATCACTGGGAGCAGGTTATGAAAGTATTTTGGCACCTTTCCACATCTGGCTCTCATGAGTCAGTTTTCTTTTGGGAATTCCTTTCATTTCCGCAAAGGGGACCAGGACATGAAGGTTGGAAAAGATGGTGAGGTGCCCAGCCAGCACGGGGGGACARAGACAAGCACTGTCAGCAGCCGAGGCAGGGGGTACAAGGAGAAGCATGGGGCTGCCTGTGCCCTGTGGTGCTGTGGGCAGAGGGGTTTGTGCAGGACACAGGGTTCAGGCAGGACCTGCTGGGGAAGAGTTCCTGCCTCACACACCTGAGGAGTAAAGGCTCCTGTTCCCTGCTGGAGGTTTGGGAGGAGCTGAGGGGGGTTCAGCAATCCCTGCGGTTTCTGTTGTGCAGCTGTGGTCCGTGGGTTGTCAGCCACCAAACCTGGAATAGTTACAGGTCCTAAAGGCATCCAGGGTCCTACAGACTCTCTGCACACCAGGAGAGCTGCACTGCATGGGCGCTCTGGCTGCTGCAGTGTCTTCATCCAGCACAAAGCCTGGTCCTGTGGGGAACCCAGCTCCACCAATCCCCCTGCCTGGGAGCTGCTGGTGTGTGCCTGCTTGTGCAAATACATTCAAATGACTGATTTATTTTCCGAAATGAGAATGTCGAGCAGCCATCCAGATGCAGGAGATAGCAAAAGAATTGTTCTTTCTGGCAAGTGACAGCAACACTTGTGTGTGAATGATTCATTTCCTCCTGTAGATGGACCTAAACCGAGAAGCTCCTCTAGGTACCTCGCCCTCCGTGGCTGTGGAGAGGGATGGGCTGGAGCTGCTATTTGGTAGGAAAAGGAGAAGGAAGCAACTCCTTGTGTGCCCTGCTGTGGTCATGGATACTGATTTCTATTGACGCCATAATAAAAAGTGCCAGGAAGAGCCCCCTCAGGAGGGGCTGGCCCCACTCTGGCCATCTCTGCTGCCTCAGAGCTGCCTCCAGCTATTTCCCTTGTTTCCATAGTGCTGGTGGGTCTCCATTAATCTCTTTAAGTATGTGAACTGGGATGGAAAGAAACCCAGAGTCTTTCCTGAAGGCTTGCACAGTACCTGGAGAAGAGAGGAGAGCACAGCACTGGCACTTGGGGACAGCAGAGCTCTTGGCAATCATAGAATTGCCAAGGTTGGAAAAGACCTTTAAGATCATAAAATCTCACCACCCACCCAGTGCCACCACCGTGTTCACTACTAAACCCTGTCTCCAAGTGCTACATCCACATGTTTTTTGAACCGTCTCAGGGATGGTGACTCCACCACTGCCCTGGGCAGCCTGCTCCCATGCTTTACAACCCTTTCTGTGAATTTTTTCCCWACTATCCAAACTAAACCTCCCCAGGCACAACTCGAGGCATCCCAACAAAACTTCCTTGCAGTTTTAGACGCGGGATCTGTTGCTTTTCCCGTTCCGTGATTGCCCGTGAGCAGCTCTTCCCCCGCACAGCCGCTCCCGCCCCCCAGCAGTGCCATGTGCCCGCAGGAGCTGCCGGAGAAGTGGAGCCAGGTGAAGAAGCTGGCCCTGGCTGTGAAGCAGCACGTGGCCCCGCTGCAGGCCGGCGAGGTGACCGCCCTGCGCCAGAGCTGCGCCGCCTTCGACGCCCAGCAGCTCCGGTTCCGGGAGCGCTTCGGGAGGGAAGCTCCCTTCAGGTACCCACAGGTTCCAGCGTCGCAGGAGCCCGGAGAGAAGAAAGCTTTAAGGGCTCATCTCTGCACATCCTGGGGATGCAGAGCCTGTCTGCAGCTCTCCCACCTGCTCACTGTGGTGTCCCTGGGAACGGTGTTGGGGAGAGGCTGGGTTTGGGTGCCGAGCACACGGTGCCGCTTTAAGGGGGTGTTGGCAGTGCCACGTGGCTCTGCCATCAGGCTGTAGTACAGACCTTTCATCCTCCCCTGGCTCTCAGAGGCACTGTTTGTTTTAGGGATTCTTTAGAAGTTGTTACAATATCACTTATGAAGAATAAACATTTATTTCTAGGTTTGACACCAAAAAGCCTTATCAACTGCTGGATGCAAAGCACATGGAGATTAAACAGATGGAGTCAGCCATGACCTCGATTTATGAATCAGCTGGTCTGTTTGAAGTCATGGTGCCAGAGTATAAACAGCTGAAGCAGTGCAGGAAGGAGCTGTGTCTTCTCAAAGAGCTCTGGGATATGATCTCCCTGGTGAACACCAGCCTCGATGACTGGCAGACCACCAAATGGGTGGATATTAATGTGGAAAACATGGATCTGGAGTGTAAAAAGTTTGCAAGAGAGATTCGGAATCTGGATAAGGAAATGAGGGCGTGGGATGCTTTCACTGGGCTGGACAGCAAGGTGAAGGACATGCTGACGGCCCTGAAGGCTGTGGCAGAACTTCAAAATCCTGCCATCAGGGAAAGACACTGGCAGCAGCTGATGCAGGTGACGGGTGTGAGGTTTGCAATGGGCTCGGACACCACCCTGGCTGATCTCCTCAGGCTCAACCTGCATAAATTCGAGGGAGAGGTCCATGGCATTGTGGACAAAGCAGTGAGAGAAATGAGCATGGAGAAAGTGCTGAAGGAGCTGAGGAGTACTTGGAGCTCCAGGGAGTTTCAGTATGAGCCTCACCCCCGGACCAACATCCCCTTGCTGAAGTCAGATGAGGAGCTCATTGAAACTTTAGAAGACAACCAGGTGCAGCTGCAGAATTTAATGTCATCCAAATACATTGCTTTCTTCTTGGAGGAGGTGTCTGCCTGGCAGAGGAAGCTCTCCACCTCTGACTCGGTCATCTCCCTCTGGTTCGAGGTGCAGCGTACGTGGTCTCACCTGGAGAGCATTTTCATAGGCTCAGAAGATATCCGGGCACAGCTTCCCCAGGTATGAGCCCCCAAATCCTGTGTTTCCTGTTTGGAAAGTGTGGAAGAAGAGCCTCCATTATTAAATAGGGTCCTCTATAGTGCCAGGTTCCCCAAAGCAGGGCTGTTCTGCTGCCTCCTTTCTCTGGAGGCTCCCTCAGTGCTGTGGTTGTTCCCCCAGTGCTGCCCCGAGATGTTTTTGTACCACAGGCTGTGCCTGAGCTGTGCTGAGGGGCTGATTTTCTCCCTTCCACCCCTGCATAGCAAACAAGAGTTCCTGGGACTGAGCAGGAGGCTGCTGCCTTCCTTCAGTGCTGCAGGCGTGTTGCCTTTCCCTCGGAGGGGAGAGGACCAAGATAATTACTCAGACACTGCAAATCATCAAACAGAGCTGGCCGAGGCAGCTTTGGCAGCATCCCCTTCCTGGCCTTCCACTGGAGCTGGGGGAGGGCAGCTCTCCTCCCGCTCCTGCTCTGGGAAATGGGGCAGAGCTGTCCCTGGGGACCTCCCCGGGGTGCCTTTAGTCCGGCTCCCAGAGTCACTGCAGACCCACGGCCGTGCCGAGGAGGAACGTGCCTGTCACTGAGCAGGGAGCTGCAGCTGCTGTCCCTGTGTCCCTGTGTGGTGTCCCTGACAGCGCTGCAATGCCTGGCACCCACAGGGGGTGTGCCCAGCCCGGGGACACTGGGACAATGCCCCACCTGTGCCCATCCCTCCCTCTGGGCAGCTTGGATGTTCCCCTGTGCTCTGGTGGGCGTTGGGCACGCCTGGCTGRGCTGTGTGTGAGTGCTGCTCCCCAGAGCCCTCAGAGCTATCCCCTGTGCCAGAGCCCTGCCACATCCAGCAGCCCGTGGTGGGTCAGGAACCACACCATGATTTAATCTGAATCCGATGGGGCAGGTGCCTGCACCTCAACACCCACCTGGCAGGTGCCATGGGTCGGCAGCCTCTTCCCTTCCCCAGCAGGAAGGATGGAGCTCAGACCCTCTGGAGACTGATCCTCCTCGGGATGCATCCAGGGCTGGGGAGGATCTGCTGACAGGGCCTGGGATGCACATCTGAAACTGGCCGACAGGCTGGGAGAGCTGGGGCTGTTCAACCTGGAGAYTTGTTCCAGGAAGGAGGGTGGGAGAACCCTTCAGGAGTGGAGGAGGGGTCCCCTCTGCACTGGACAGGAGTCTCTCTGCAGAGGAACTTCCCCCTCACCCCAAAGACAGCCCTCAGAGGATGGGATCTTTCAGCACACAATCACAGCTGTGGCTGTGTCTTTGTGTCCCTTTGCAGGACTCCAAACGCTTTGAAGGGATTGATGTGGATTTTAAAGAACTGGCCTATGAAGTTCAGAAAACCCCAAATGTAGTTGAGGCCACCAATAAACCAGGCCTGTCCCAACAGCTGGAGGACATTCAGAGTAGGTAGGTAGAACGTCAGTCCCAGGATTTTGTCAGAGACTGGAACCAACCCTAAGAAGCTGATTGAACCTGTGCTCCAAGGCTTTTTCCGAGGCTGTGCATCCTCTGCATTCACAAATCACAGCTTTTCTGATCTTTCTCTTTGTATTTGTGACCTGTTATCCCGAAGCCCCCGAGTGGAGTCTGGCTTTGTGTCCAGGCACAGTCTCATCCTGAATATCGATTTGCACACGTTCAGGGCCGGGCATTCAGTRGGGTTCAACAGCCCACGGCCTCGCTGCCACCACAAAGGTGATGTCTGAAAGAGATGTATAATGCTGGGAGCAGGGGTATCTTTGGATACTGGGAAGGCATTGTTCCCTGTGAGGGGAAAGATGACCTGGCACAGGTTGCCCGGAGAAGCTGTGGCTGCCCCATCCCTGGAAGTGTCCAAGGCCGGGTTGGATGCAGCTTGGAGCAAGCTGGGATAGTGGAAGGTGTCCCTGCCATAGCAGGGCATAGACAGGCTTCAGGGTCCCTTCCAACCTGAACCATTCCATGATTCTGTGGTATCTGCAGCAGAGCTGAGCCCATTTTCTTTAATTTACAAAATTATCCCTATGTACCCCTGGCACAAGGCATAACACAACTCCCTGAGAAAGACCTGAGTGTCCTGAGATGGAGACACTTCCCACTTAGCATATGAATCTGCCTGAAACACACTTCAAAGTTCATGTGAAGCTGTTGTGTCAGTAGCAGCTCTCCATTTCAAATAAAGATTTGATTTTATTTTCAATCGAACGAGGCCAATGTTCCTCACAGAGAATGTTATTTAGGAACTTTGTAAGCTCAGCAGCAGTTTAGCATGTGAACACTGCAAGATTCGTTTTAGATCGGAGCAAACAAGTTTCCTTTCATGCTTTGCAAACACAAAAAGCTGAGTTGGTTGGAATCAGACTTTAAAATGTGGCTCATTAGAATAAAAGCAGTTCTGGAAATGTTCATCCCAGTGGATGCCACCACCTGTGGCAGCTCTGAGCTTGCCTAAAGCAGTAGGTCAGACTGCAAACCTTTCCAACCTCTTCTTCCACCTGTGTTGCCGCTTTTTTATGAGGCTGCCCTGACTCTTGGTGTTTGACCCCTGGAGCAGAGAGTGAGCTGTGAGTTCCCTTGTGCTGTGTTGATGTACTCAGTTCTGCTGGAAGGAGCAGCCTGCAGGCTCAGCTCGTGCCTGGCATTTCCTCATGGTGGGGAGAACCTGCCTGATAACCCAAAGGGCAGCAGGAAGCATGGAAGGATATTTACCCACCTCTCCTAGGCTCTGTTGACCTGCTTTGTCTCCCCAGGTTGTCTCTGTGTGAGAAGGCTTTGGCTGCATATTTGGACATGAAAAGGTTAGCCTTTCCCAGATTTTACTTCATTTCTTCCGCAGATTTATTGGATATTCTTTCCAACGGCACCAACCCACATCTGGTAAGCCTCGTAGTCCTCACCTTTGCACTTTGCAGCTGTCAGTAGTGTCACAGCGGAAGATGTTGTCCTGGGACTCTCCTTAGTGTCCTTTCTGGAGCGATTTTCTCCCACCCTCATGTGGATTAATAACTCACAGCTGATCTTTTTCTGTCATAGCTAGCAGGCAACACTGCACTGGGTGTTGTCTGATCTAGCCCTGGTGGTGGTTCTGGCAGGTTCGGAGAGCACTGCCATGGGGTTTGGGCCATAAAAACAGTGGGTTTGTTTCTGCTGGGGTACAGTGAGGTTGCAGGAAACCAGCTTTCTCAAGGATCTCATCCAAAACTTGCTGCTGACCTTGGATCCCAACCTGGGATGCCACCAAACAGCATCTGCTGTTGAAAGAACCACAGACTGGTCATTCCAGTGTGGAAATGTTGACCACAGGTGGCTTGTAGAGACTGCTTTTTTTAGGCAGAAGAGGCATTAGCTAGTAAGTGCTTCCTCCTTCCCCCATGCAAAGCCTTTGGGATGTCCTGATTATAGGGGAGGGAAGAGCACAGCCTGGAAGGTGTGAGGCAGCTGCTGGTCACACAGTGGCTGTGACTCAGGGCTAGGCTGGGTGTCTGACCCTGCACTGGGCTTCTGGGGTGATGCCTGAAATGCCAGGTGTGGGGAATCCCTCCAAATCCACCATTCCTCCTGCTGGCTTGAGAGGATTGCTGGATCACCCTGGGGAGGGGCTGGCAGTAACATTCCTGTTGTAGGAGATGGCTTCACAGTGCCCTTGCCCCCATTCCTGAGGATCAGACCCCTCCATCCCTGTGGGCAGAGCTCAGGGGATTCAGTCCTGCAGGTGCTTTTCCATGTGGAGCATGGCAGTAGTGGGATGGGTTCCTTGTGCTGCTGGAGCTGCTGTCAGGAAGCTTTGGGTGCTTTGCCTGGCAATGCCCTGCCCTGACCAGCCTGCTTTGGGAGGCATCATTTATCCTAAGGTTGGGATGTAAACCAAATCAACATGTTCACAGCAAATGGAGACTGCTGAGTAAGGAATCGATTCCTCATTCCACCTTTTAGCCATGAGCAATCTCACCTTCTTTACGCTTTTCCTCATTTTCAGCGTTCATGTGAGCGCGTGAACGGGGCAGGTTTGGTAATGCTGTTGTTGCCACTAACCTTTAACTCTGCTTGGATCTGTTTGCTGCTGCTGGGTGATTTCAGCCCACAGAGTGTCATAAATACACAGCTGATTGATGCTTAAAATGGAGAGAGAGAAAACACAGGAAGCGGAGAAAAGCTGCTGTGTTGAAATGCTCCATGGAGTAAGAAGAAATTCCTAGTGCTTTCTGTTATTCAAAACTATTTGCAGTAAAATCAAAGTAAATGTCAAGTGGGATCATACATGGATACGCTCTCAGCCTTTCCACTGTAGTTTCAAAGCCTGATAATTCCTAAAGGAGGATTAAATAGACAATGATATTATCCACTTGAACTGGATATTGAACTGGTGCAGATTCAGGTGCGCTCCGGGCTCCAGTGGCAGGATTGCATCGAGTGCTGGAGCACAGCCAGGGCCCTGCACACTGGCCAGGGGCTGGGAATGGACAGTGGGGATTGCTGAGCCTATCCACTTATAGGATTCTATGGTTCATGTAAGATTTGAAAGGAGATGTGCTTATCCTGCTGGGGAAACTGAGTGTCTGTTGTTTCTTGATCCACTTGGCACCTTCTGGAATTTGGCCCTGCTTGAACACAGGTGAGAAGACTGATGAGCTGTGGCACCTGTGGGACAGCTCGTGAGGAGGGTTGGAATCCTCTGTGGGTCAGGGAGTGAGAGCTGGACAGATGAGCCATAGAATCATAGTGGAAGGGACCCACCAGGATCAGTGAGTCCARCCCCTGGCCCTGCACAGACACCCCAACAGTCCCACCCTGTGCATCCCTGGGAGTGTTGTCCAAACGCTCCTGGAGCTCTGGCAGCCTTGGGGCCGGGACCATTCCCTGGGGAGCCTGTTCAGTGCCCACCACTCTCTGGGGGAAGGACCTTTCCCTGATATCCAACCTGACCCTCCCCTGGCACAGCTCCAGCCGTTCCCTGGGTCCTGTCCCTGTCCCAGGGAGCAGAGATCGAGCTGTCCCTTGGGAGGAGCTGCAGTCCCTGGTGAGGTCTGGCCTCAGCCTCCTCTGCTCCAGCTGGACAGACCAAGTGCCCTCAGCCCCTCCTCGTGTGGCTCCTCAAGGCCCTTCACCATCTTTGTGTCCCTCCTCTCGACACTCTCCCATGGTTTAATGTCTGTTTTATGTTGTGGCACCCAAAGTGCTCCCAGCACTGGAGGTGAGGCCACCCCAGTGCAGAGCAGAGCAAGACAATCCCCACCCTCCCCTGGCTGGCCATGCTGGGCCCGGTGCCCCCCAGGACACGGTGACCCTTTAGGCTACCAGGGCACACTGTTGACTCAGATCCAACTGGCCGTGGAAGAGGACAGCCAGGTCCCTTTCTGTGGCACTGCTCTCCAGCCTCTTGTTCCCCTCTCCTCCCAGCTTCCCCTGAAAGCAGGAGAGCACCAGATATTACAGGCTGTTCCTTTTTCCCATCCTGCCCATGGAGCCTGTCCATCTCCCTGTCTCAGTTGTCATGGAGGAGGCAGCACCTGGCTGGGGCTGCCCTTTCCTGTGGGGTCACCAGTCCTGGGAGAGGCCCCCTGTGCTGGCAGCAGTGTGTGACACACAGGGGTTTAGCTGTGTGTGGTGTAGTGCTCCATAAGCTCTGGTGACCTGCTCAGCCCCCAGGGGCAGGTGCTGGTGTTGGGAGCCTCGGGAGCAGTGCTGGTGTCTCCCCTTTGGCTTTGCAAACTCAGCTAGGTGTGAACAGGACAGGACTGAATCACTCTGCTCCTCCTGGAAAAGTACTTTTGGTCAAGATGGGTTTTTTTTCTGGGCTGTTGAGCTGTTTGTCTTGGGTCTTGGGCAGAAATAAAGATCTGGCTTCTCCATGGAGGAAAATTCAGGACTATTCTTGGGCACAAAATTGATTTCTAGGAAGGAAAAACCAGAAAGGTTCCTAGTGAAGAAAACTCCCCAGTGCTGAGAACAGGATAAGGTGGAGCAGTGGCTGGAGACCTCTCAGCACCACGCGCAGGGAAACTGAGACTCAGGGCCATGCAGTGTTTGAGTGGTTTCTGTGCTTTTGCCTTGTCTGGGAGATGTCAGGATTTACTAGGGCATGTCAGWGTTCCAAATGAGATAGAAGTAGGTGGAAGTACTGAGAGAGACAGCAGGAGGCTTGTGTTGGCAGCACCCTGGCCATGAGTGAGATGTGGTGCTGCCGAGGTGTCCAAGTCCACGCTTTGTGAGCAGGACTGTGCCTGTCACACGTGTGCTGATCCCTGTTCTGCCTGTCCTGTCTCCACTRCTTGACTTATACAACTCCTTTTGCAGGTGCAGCGTCACCTTTCCAAACTCTTTGACAACTTGGCCAAGCTGAAATTCCAGCTGGACTCTGAGCAAAAGACAACCAAGGTTGGCCTGGGAATGTACAGTAGAGAGGAGGAATACGTCCAGTTCAGCGAGCCCTGTGACTGCAGTGGGCAGGTGAGAGGGAACACCTTGTCTGTCCAAACTGCCCGGGGGAAGCTGCTCTCCCACCCCTCGGGTGGGCACCCCAGCCCAGAGGTTGTGCAGCTTCTCTGCACTTCCTTTGTGAGAAAAGCTGGAAGAGGTGGTGTGTAACTTAATCCTTCCTTTCAGCACAGCTCTAGTCCTCCTCTGGATGGGTCCTCACAGCCCACAGCGCAAGGAAGGGCTGTGGCCTTTTCTTTACTAGGGTTTTCTAATTTTAATTACTGRAAGACATTTTGAAGGTTACTCTTACCCTCCCAGTTGGGAAGGGGATGCAGACTGAGAATAGATTACTCTACCCTGTGTGCAGGTACCTTTGGAAAGAGAAGGGGTTTCTCCCCTGTTTTCCAAATCTTCCTTATTTCATAGGACAAGTTGAAGTACAAAATTTTAGAATCAAATTACTGCTCAGCATTTCTGTCCCTGTAGTTGTACTTGTCTCCCTGGACTACTTTAGGAAGCTAAAGAATGTAATACCAGCTCTGAGCTCCGTGGTGATGGAACTTGGCATTTAAACTCTCCTCTCAGTGAGGACTTTGCCTGTGAAATACTAAATTCAGCAGGAGTTGTGTTTCCAGCATTCTCTTGCTGYTGGCAGATTGTGCTGAAGTCCCACAGGTGACTCTGTCATGGCCTGGAGCTGGAACACGCTGAACTAAATTGCTCCTCGGTGGAGCTCATTTTGGTTCCTCCTATAGCTGGAGTTCCACAAAAACCTGCCTTGGTGTCTGGAAAGAGATGCTGATCCTGCAGGACCAGAAATGGCTGAGTCCYCCAGTTCGGAGGAGGCCGGAGGCTTGTTTGGCTGCAGAGCTGAGCTTGTCCCGTTCCCTGCCATCACCCACTGCTGAGGAGCGTTCCTGGGATTTAATCCCTGCTGCAGGTCGAGGTCTGGCTCARTCGCCTGCTGGGCACCATGAGGGCCACGGTGCGGGCCGGGATGGCGGCGGCGGTGGCGGCATACGAGGACAAGCCAAGGGAGCAGTGGCTCTTCGAGCACCCTGCCCAGGTACCTGGCCCTGCTCCCGGGGCACCTGGGCTCCCCCTGCTCCCTGCCTTTCCCTGCTCCCGGTGGGATGCTTGCTGTGGGTGGGGACGTTGCTGGCTGTGCTGTCCAGGAGGGAGGAAGGGCGAGTTCTCCTTTCCCCAGCAATCTCTGGATGGATTCCCAGGCKGAGCTCTGTGCTCTGACCGGAGCTCCAGGCAGGATGCAGCTCGGGGGCTTGGGCAGTGGCTGCTGCACCCTGGGGATCCCAGGAAGCCGCAACACCCAGAGAGGGGAAAGAACAAATTGGTGAGGCCTGATGAGAGGAAAGAGCCCTTGGATGCCACTCTGGCAGCCTTGTGGTCTCCAGCTCAGCCTCCCRTGTGGTTGGACTTGGGAAAGGGGCTCATTACTGATGAGCAGATGCCAAATATGTCTGGGATGGGATTTCAATGGATGTTACGGGGCAGATCCCTGCTCTCCTGCCTGCTGCGATACTGTATGACAAAACACTTAATTTCATGTCACGGATGCTTCATCCTTGATCTCYCCACGGATCAGACACTCTCAAATGCAAGGAAGCTCTGCTGTTTCCCTGGTATTGAGCCAGTCTGTTTCCCCAGGTGGCTCTTACCTGCACCCAGATCTGGTGGGCAGCGGAGGTGGGGATGGCCTTCTCCAGGATGAAGGAAGGCTACGAGAAGGCCATGAGGGAGTACCACAAGAAGCAGGTGGCCCAGCTGAACACGCTGGTGACGATGCTGCTCGGGCAGCTCTCCAAGGGCGACAGGCAGAAGATCATGACCATCTGCACCATCGATGTGCACGCTCGGGACGTGGTGGCAAAGATGATCGCACAGAAGGTTGGTGTTCCCAGCTCAGTGTGGTCCGTGCTGGAGTGACAGACCAGGCACAGGCGCTCGGATCTCTGCCTGGCTCAGCAGGGCACACGTGGCCATAAGGAAAAGTATTTGGGCTTTTCTTTCTGTAGCTTCCTTTTTCTGRTGTGGGGCCACAGGGAATCCCTTGGGACTTGTCCACCTCTCCCACACCACTGCCCTGTCATCATAGAATCACAGAAGGGCAGGGGGTTGGAAAGGGCCTTAAAGCTTTTCTCATTCCAACCCCCTGCCATGGGAAGGGACACCTTCCACTATCCCAGCTTGCTCCAAGCCCTGTCCAACCTGGCCTTGGACACTTCCAGGGATGGGGCAGCCACAGCTTCTCTGGGCRACCTCTGCCAGGGCCTCCCCACCCTCACAGGGAACAATTTCTCCCAAGCATCCCATCTAACCTTTMCCTCTGCAGTGGGAAGCCATTCCCCCTTGTCCTGTCACTCCAGGCCCTTGTYCAAAGTCCCTTTCCAGCTCTCTTAGAGCCTCTTTAGGCCCTGGAAGGGGGTGTAAGGTCTCCCTGGAGCCCTCACTTCTCCAGAGTGAATAGCCCCAGCTCTCCCAGCCTGGCTCCAGAGCAAAGGGGCTCCACCTCTCTAGTCACTGTGTCCTTGACACTGTGTCATCTCCCACCCTGCAGGTGGCTGGGAAGGTTGCCCTGGGTGTGCTGGGTTGTGGCTTTACCCTCACCTTCGTCCTCTCAGRGGCAGCCAGACCAAGCACAGGTTTCTGGCTCATTTGGTCCTACCMTCTCCTGCCGGGGGATGGGGAGGTGCCACTCCTCACCCCCTGCCTTTGCAGCGTCACAGCTGGCGACAACGTCCTCGCAGTGCCCTTTGGCCCCGAGCCGTGTGCTGGCCCCCTGCCCTCCGGTGACGGTGCCGGGGCCGTTGCAGGTGGACAGCGCCCAGGCGTTCGTGTGGCTGTCGCAGCTGCGGCACCGCTGGGCGGACGAGGAGCGGCACTGCTTCGCCAACATCTGCGACGCGCAGTTCCYGTACGCCTACGAGTACCTGGGCAACACCCCTCGGCTGGTGATCACCCCCCTGACCGACAGGTGAGAGCCTGCAACCCCTCCCGCCGGGCCGTGCCGCGCAGCTGGGCGCGGAGCCGCAGCCAAAGAGGGGGTGCTTTGAACGCCGCACCCCTCTCGTTTGCCTCCGTGTCTCAGCATTCCGGTGGCAGAGCTGCAGCTCTCATGTGGTTTGGGATTTTAAATGTTACCCTCTGGGGTGTCTGTGCCTCTGATCCCAGAGGGTGATGCACCTCCCACGTGACGATGCTCATGGTGGGTGTCTGCCTGGGCACGAGGTGTCCACAGCCCGCAGGGTTGTGGGTCCCAGGGCTTTCATCTCACCCTGAGGGAGACATCTGCCAGTGGCTCACCCATCTCATGGCRACACTGACAGGGATGTGAGCTGCTCTGAGTTGTCCCACCTGGCTTTCAGCTGCCCATCCAGATGTGTGCAAGTCCCCTGTGAGGGCCTTGTCATATCTTTCCACTCGGTGTGATGCTTCAGTAGCCATGAGCATCTCAGGTGGTTGTAGCCACCTGTATTAGTCAGCTAAGCCAACCCCTTGTGCMCTACTGGGTGTTGTTGGCCATGGCCATGCAGTTCTGTGGCTTGTACAGAGGGTACAGACCCCCACACGTGGGCAGCTCCCTGCGATCCACCAACAGCCTGATGGAGAAGCTTTGGGGGCCGGCATTGTGTGGAACCATTCAYGGGCCATCAGAGCAGGTATTTAACTGTGATGGGGAACGGGATCCTTTGGGCTGAGGAGCACTGGGAAGCAAGAGGAAGATCTTTCAGAAAAGCTGACCTTTCCTCGTGCTATCCTGGCATGCCCAAGGTCACTGAGTGTGACAGTCCCAAGAAAGCACAGCCTGGAGTGAAGAGGTTGGGCAGACCCCAGTGGAAGATGAGTATCTTTTGGATTTGAGGAGCAGCTGAGCGAGGGGGAGGACTTAACCTGGAGAAAAGGAGGCTCAGAGGGCACSTTCTGACTCTTCACAACTCCCAGACAGGAGGGTGGTTCCAGGTGGGRGTCAGGCTCTTCTCCCAGGAAATAAGGGACAAGATGAGAAGAAATGGCCTCAAGGTGCAACAGTGTTGTTTTAGATTGGACATTAGGGAAAGTTTCATCACTGAAAGTGTTTTCAAGCCCTGGCACAGGCTGCCCAGGGCAGTGGTGGAATCGCCATCCCTGGAAGTGTTCAAAAAACACATGGATGTGGCACTTAAGGACGTGGTTTAGTTGTGATCATGGTGGTGGTGCTGGCTTGATGATTGGACTCAATTATCTTAAAGGTCTTTTGCAACCTTTATGATTCTGTGATTCTATGGAGAAATCCCAGCAGGGCATAGGTGGTTGTTGATGCCCAAGAGGACTTTCAGCTTGGGCACGCTCACGCAGAGCTTCCCAAAGGAAAGCAAAGGGCTCTCCGGAGTGCCCTGCCTGAGGATGCCTGCCCTCCCTACAGCCCAGCAGTGACCTGTGGGACCCTGCTGAGCCTCTCTCCCTTTCTCCCTCACCTGTCTGGGCAGGTGTTACATCACCCTGACCCAGTCTCTGCACCTGACCATGAGCGGGGCRCCCGCGGGCCCGGCCGGCACCGGCAAGACGGAGACCACGAAGGACCTGGGCCGAGCCCTGGGCATCATGGTGTACGTGTTCAACTGCTCCGAGCAGATGGACTACCAGGTACTGCTGCCCTGGCCCMCGCGGCCTGCGCGGGCACTGGGGGTGCTCAGGGCCCGCTGGAGCCTGSAGGAGGAGAGTTATCCAGCTTTGGTCCACCCCCTCACTCACATCCCTGCCTTCTGCTGAACGGCTTTTGCTCCTCCTCCCTTTTCSTCTCTAAGACTTGCACAAGGCTCTTCAGGAGGCAGAGACCTGACCTGTGCTCTTTGCCCTGTTCCACCTTTCCCTTCCCTSCTGGAGTTAGGTTCCATATGAAATACTTCACAGCTCGTGGCCTGCTCAGCCGAGACCGAGGCTGTGCTGATCCTTTCCATCTCGGCACACTCCCACAAGCTGCCTGGTCCTGGCATGGGGAGGGACCTCTCCTGGTTTTCTCGGGATCCTCTCCTGGGATGAGGCCAACACTGGGTCATGGGGCTGATCCCTGTGCTCTCCACGGGGCAGTGGGTTTGGTGGCCTTGGATCATATGTTATCCAGCTGAAGTCTCTCATGGAAACGGGGCCGTCAGTAACTCAGCCCAGTGACCTTTAAATGGCACCAGAGCGCAGAGATGTCGAGAGAGTGCAATTAGCAAATCAAGTGGCAAACTGTGCAGAGCTATAAATATTATAATTGAGTTGTGCCTGCTGCTCCCATGCACTTTTCTAAATACCCACAATAGACTGTAAATTGCTATAAATAAACAGGCAGGGAAATCAAATCTGTTTTTTGCTGGAGTTGATTCCATTTGTGATTTCACTCTTGTAATTTTATTTTATTTTTTTCTTTTCAGTCTTGTGGGAATATTTACAAAGGCCTTTCCCAGACAGGAGCCTGGGGCTGTTTTGATGAATTTAACAGGATCTCAGTTGAGGTCCTTTCTGTGGTTGCCGTACAGGTAAGTGGAGAAAAGCTTGTGGATAAATACAACCAAGGCAAAGCCATGCTGCAGCATTCACAGCCAGGGTAAATATGGAAAGTGTGTGTTGCCAGTCTCAGTTCATGTGTGGGCAGGTGAGGGTCTATATGCCAAGATTAATCAAAATGCAGCAATGATGTGCTGCAAACATTTTTATAATTTTTTTCTTCCCCCAGTTACAGCATTTGTGTAGAGGCAATTCCTTACAGCTTCTCTTCCCAGCTCAGCACCCAGCGCAGCTCTGTACCTGCTCCTCCTGAGCAGACCCTCATGGCATTAGTGTGAGGTGACCTCAGTGTCTCGTTCTGGGAGGGGAGCTGCCCTGCCCTGCTCTGCCTGCCCCGTGGGGAATCATTTCCGTGGAGGGCAGGGTGGYGTTTGAGGCAGATCCATGAACTGCTGGACTTTCAGGGGTTACTTATTGCCTCCAGTCAGGCACAGGCACATATTCAACAAATAGGAATACAAGTCATTTGCCTAACACTTACCTGTCCCCAAGGTTGTGCAGGCTTCCTTTCCCTTTCCCTTTCCCTTTCCCTTTCCCTTTCCCTTTCCCTTTCCCTTTCCCTTTCCCTTTCCCTTTCCCTTGCCCTTGCCCTTGCCCTTGCCCTTGCCCTTGCCCTTGCCCTTGCCCTTGCCCTTGCCCTTGCCCTTTCCCTTTCCCTTTCCCTTTCCCTTCCCCTTCCCCTTTCCCCTTCCCCTTCCCTCCCCTTCTCTTTCCATGTGGCTGTAGATTTCATTCCAGTGTCTGTGATGAAAGCGCTGCAAAATGGCTTTGGAGGGTATTCCCAGCGGAGTGGCACGATTCCCGGGAGGAATGTGTGCTGCATGGGTGCAGCAGGGTGTTCCTGAGAGCTGGGTCAGCCAGGGGACRCTTGGGAACTGGGACCTGCAGCAGATGTGCAGCCCTTGCTTGGTGCTTGCCTGGGACAGACACCCTGAGAGCAGGGAGTAAAGCTGGGAGARAGCTCTTTGAGCTGTGCCCAGCTGTGCAGAGGTGTTTTCCCTGGGGAATGATTTCTCATTTCCCCTGTAGTTTAAACTCCCCCGAGTTTAACCATTCAGTGGATTTTATTGGTTCCCTGTGTGAAGCCCAGCAGCAGCCCTTGGAGGAGGGTGGGAAAGATCCTGCCCTCCCCACCACGCTGGCGAGGACTGTTATCTTGTGCTTATATAGAATCCAGCACTTCACCTCCTCCTTTCCTTCTTCTGGCTGGCCCATGGGAAATTTGGAAATGTTTTACAGAGTGAAAGGACTGTGGGAGGAGAGGCTCTGCTCCATGCCTTGTTCCTGCCTGCCCAGGGGATGGGAAGGGAAAATGCAATGGGACTTACGTCCCTCCTGGCAGGGGCTGAGATCTGGGCAGCCCAGGTATGACCACATGGCAGCAGGATGAGAGCAGGCCCTGCTGCAACCCCTGGTCTGTGTTTTGAAGGAGAGCTGGGTCTGGGTGTTGTCCAGATCCTAAATCTCACTGGAATCCTCTGAAAATGCCAGTTAAATCAACTGCCAGAGGAGATGCGGTGGCAGCTGGTGCTCAACTGCCAGACCCAGACAGACCCAGACAGATCCCACAGGGGCAGAACTGAAGGTTTTGAGTCTTGGGGAACTTCAGTGCTGAAAACTGAGTTGCCAAAATATCGAAGTTCTTCTGGACCCAAGTTGTGGGTGCAGGTTTTGGGATTCCAGTATTGGACTGAGGTGCTGAATTCTTCCCAGGTCCACTTTGGGGCTTSGCATTGCAGAAATAAAGGTCTAGAGCCCAGAAGTTTCTAAACTTCTGTAAATGTTTTGGTCAAAGGAATTGTTCTGAACCCCTCCATGAACTCCTCACTCTCTCATCTCACTTTCACTCATCATTGTACCTCATGTGATGTCCCAAAGAAGTCCCAGGCGGGTACAGGAGTTTGTGTGTCGTTCCCTCTCCATTTCCCTTCCATCAGGTTCTAGTTTAAAGTTGTCATTGAAAAACGTCTTTGAGGATCTTAAAATAAAAAGGGAAGCYGAACAAAGAAGCCCAGATATGACTCAACTGCTAATGATTCCCTGGCTGCTGGCTGGAGCGGTGTCTGAGCGGGCGGCAGGGCTGTCACTCCATCATCGCCTCGGCTCTGTTAGAGGGTAACCATGGCGATGCTTAATTGGCTGTCTTAGTCATGCAGCTGATGTCGATGTGGGTCCTCACAGAGAGAAACTCGATTAATTGCTTTGCTTAAAGATGTGAACAGGAGTAAGTTTAGGGCAGTGAACAGAGAGCCATTCCTCCCTGGCTGAAGTGGTGCTGTCAAGGAGGTGAGCRGGGTGTGAGGGACTGCTCCCTTGGGAAGGTGGGGAACAGGCTGATTTGGCTGTAATGGGCTCACTCCATCAGAATGGAAGGTGGGGAGTGAGGTGATCTGGCTCTAGTGAACTCCCTCCCTTTGGGAAGTGAGGAAGGAGAAGAACAAAGCTGCCATCAGGCCAATATGAATGAGTGAAGGTATCAGGGGAGGGCTCCCAGCTTTTGCTTTGTTTGGTTGGTTGTAAATTAAGCATCTGATGTCCCAAAATCTTTAACAGCAATATCAGGTGATCAGTTTGCAATTCAGCTGAGGCCAAGTTTTATGGGAAAAGTAGCTCCTTTTCTGGCCTCAAGGAACGGAGCAGGCATGGGAGGTTTGGGCTGTCGTGAAGAGCAGGGTGTGAGGAGGGGTGARGGGGGTGGGGCAGTCAGGGAGCTGTGTTGTGGCAGACTCTTGGGACTGCTGTGGGTGTTGGTTGTGCTGTGGGTGTCTCCACAGCCCTGCATCTCCTCYCCAGCTCTGACCTCCTGTGAGGCTGGGAAGTTGAAGAGCTGTTTCAGCCTTTGGGGGAGTTTTTGCTGTGAGATGTGCTGAGAAGTGTTCCACAGGTGATGTAAGGCCAAGGTGAGACACAGGCACTTTGGTGGCTTTTCCTTCTCCCCTCACCCACATCCATCAGTGTCTTAGGAAGCAAATTCTTTCAACTCCTTTCAGTTTCACTGCCCAGTCTGTTCAGCTCTTTTCTGCTTTGTCAGAGTTGGATCGTGATGGGAGACACATGGATTTACTCCAAACAGTATAAAAGCTTTATATGGTCAGTAAAAACCCACAGCAGAGCAGTGATAAGCCCCAGTCATCACGGGCGAGGTGCAGGGAGGGCAACACTGTTGTCTGGGGTTTTTCGTAACTGAAACCAGCCCTAAGCTCTGCCTTGGTTCCTAGGTGAAGAGTGTGCAGGATGCCATACGGGACAAGAAGAAATCCTTCAATTTTCTTGGAGAGGACATTAACTTAGTCCCCTCAGTTGGTATTTTCATCACCATGAACCCTGGTTATGCAGGACGAACTGAGCTACCTGAGAATTTAAAAGCTCTCTTCAGGTGAGTCGAGGTCAAGTTTTGTGACCTGTGTTGTAAGACTGGCAGAAATTGTCATTTGGACCATCCAGGTTTGAATTCATTTTCTCAGGARATTCACTTGCATTGGGGATTCACAGAGAGTTTCAGTCAGGTGCCCCAAGCCTGGATCAGGGAATGCACAGGGAGGACAAAGGAGCTCTGTCCCTCGCCGTGGGAAAAGGCAGAGTGGGCAGACTGGGAGAGTCTCCAGAGGCTCACGGGAGAAGACCTGGAAGATAAAGCTACAAATGCACTGCCCTTGAGATGTGTAGTCAGTATGTGCTCTGCAGTCCTTCCTTGCCTGTCTCCCCAGGCCCTGTGCGATGGTTGTGCCAGACTTTGAGCTGATCTGTGAAATTATGTTGGTGGCTGAGGGGTTCCTTGAGGCCCGGGCCTTGGCCAGGAAGTTCATCACGTTGTACCAACTCTGCAAAGAGCTCCTGTCCAAGCAGGTGAGCCCACTGCTGTGCCTGGGCTGTGCAGTGGGGCYGTGGATCCCCAAAATCAGGACTGTGACACTCTGCACACACCTCCATGGCTGAAGCTTTGCAGCTTTTATTTACTGACTGCCTTTGTGGCAGCTGCTGGGAGAAGGAAAGGTTTGCGATCATCAGAGCAATGACATTTTCAAACTGCYTTCCTGGAGGATGTGCAGGGACAAAAGCACTTGACCAGCTGCATTAGTGAGAGAGATTTTTCAAAGGGCTCAAATGCCACCATGGTTGGGGTAGTATTCGGTGAGCCTTTGCTTTCCAGTCTCTTGGTTCCCATTGGTTCTCCTGCCTGGAAGGGGTTTATGGTGACTGTCCCTCTCTTAGGCCAGCCTAATACTTCTCTGTCATGTCAGGTGTTGACCACATAGGGTCACTTTCCGTGCAAAACTCCAGTTAATGAGATTTTAGTTTACCATCTGCAGAGATCAGAGCTGGGTCCAGTGGTGAGTTGAATCAGGACTCAAGAGGGAACATCTGATCTTGGCTATGCCAGCATGAGCTTGGGTGGGTTTCTGCCTTGTCACAGAAACTTTGTGCTGTGCCTTGAGAGGACTGGAGGCCTTGGTGGGAGCTGTGGCCTCCCACAAAAAGCAGCGAAGTTGTTGGGCTGTGCTCTGCAGGGTCTTAATGGAGCAGAAATATAAGGAGTTGCTTATTGGCTTGAGAGTTCCTCTCATGCCTTTTTGGGATTCCTTTTCAGCAGTGTCCCCCCTGCCCCTGCTTGGTGCACTGTCCCCAGGACCAGATATGCCTGGTAACCTGGTGATGGGCAGGATGGAGGAACTTGGGTTATCTTGAGGCCCCAGAATGGACTAACAAGCCTTTCACCTCAGTAGCTCCTGCAGATCCGGGGCTCTGGCTGGCYTTGCTTAACCTGCACAGAGGCCAAGAAATTGCTTTATGATTTAGGAGAAAAAAAATTGCTTAGGTCTCCAAAGTGCAAGTCTTACTGCTGACTTAGTGCCAACTCTGAGCCATGTGCTGGCATAAACAGCTGAATTATTTGACTCTTTGATACTGTCCCTGATGGGGAGCTCAACTCCTGATACAGAGATCAGGTGGCTCAGGCTGGTGGAGGTCTCTGGCCACAGCACAGATAATGGATTTGGACACATTTCCATTGCTGACTGGTCTGGCAGCTGGGACTGCTGGTTCTTAGCCCTGCATGCTGGTACAGTCTAGGCATAAACTCATCCCTCTTTTTCTGTCTTTCTCTGCCCCCGTGGAGGATCACTATGACTGGGGGCTGCGGGCCATCAAGTCAGTGCTGGTTGTCGCCGGCTCCCTCAAACGTGCGGACCCAGAACGCCCCGAGGACCAGGTCCTGATGCGCTCCCTTCGTGACTTTAACATCCCCAAGATCGTGACGGATGATGTGCCGGTGTTCCTGGGGCTGGTCGGGGATCTGTTCCCTGCGCTGGACGTGCCTCGGAAGCGTGACCTGGATTTCGAGGCGGTGGTGAAGGAGGCCGTGCTGGAGCTCCGGCTGCAGCCTGAGGACAACTTTGTGCTCAAGGTGAGACCAAGGGATATTCTGCTCTACCTGCCCCATCATCAGCTCAGTTGGGCTTTATCAATCATCTTTGCTTCTTCAAAGAGAGCTCTGCACAATCACAATCACAGAATGGTATGTGTTGGGAAGGAAGCCCATCCAGTTCCACCCCCTGCCATGGGCAGGGACACCTTCCACTATCCCAGCTTGCTCCAAGCCCCTTCCAACCTGTCCTTGGACACTTCCAGGAATGGGGCAGCCACAATATTCCCCTTGCAGACAGACCCTGATGGAGGACAGAGTCAGCTATGCTGGGTGTGATGCAGTTGCAGCTGCCCCTAAAGCCAGCGCTGCCTCTTCCCTGAATTCCCAAAGGGACTGACTCCTGTAGGTTCATGCCTGTGCGGCCCCTGGACAGCAGGGCCTCCTTGGCTGGTGGCTGTCAGGGGGGAATAGTGCTGGAGGAGGTTTGTCTGCCTCTTCAGGATTTCACCCATCGTGGTTAGAGTGGTCAGACCAAACTCAGTGTCAAACCCCTTGTTTCTCTGGGTCACAGCTTTCTACAGAAGAGGCCCAATGASAGCTAATTTCATAGAATCACAGAAAGGTTTGGGTTGGAAAGGACCTTAAAGGACATCTCATTCCATCCTCCTGCCTGGGCAGGGACTCCTTCCACTAGACCAGGTTTTGCACATTTGAACTTCAGTCTGGCATCTTTGTCTGAGCTCTGGGACCGTGTTTCCCCAGGTGGTGCAGCTGGAGGAGCTGCTGAGTGTCCGGCACTCCGTGTTCGTGGTGGGCGCTGCGGGCACCGGCAAGTCCCAGGTGCTGCGGGCCCTGCACAGGACCCACCAGATCCTGAAGCGCCGTCCGGTCTGGACAGACCTCAACCCCAAGGCAGTCACCAACGATGAGCTTTTTGGCATCATTAACCCAGCAACAAGGGAATGGAAAGATGGTAAATGTCTTTTCCTGCCTGAATTTGGAGATAAAAAGGATGTTTTTAGCGAGCCTCGTGAGTGGCAGCAGGGTGATTGTTCTCTGTGKGCAGGTCTGACAGCCTCGGTGCCTTCGTGCTGCTCCCTGCTGTGGGAGGGTTTGCTGTTCAAAGCACGTGTAGGGTGTTTCAGCTTGTTGGTCATCAAACGGGAATTTATCCTTTTGCCATAAGGATAATTATCATGGCCTTTAAAACCAACACTTCCCAGTTCCCAACTGGGGCAGGTTGCTTTTTGGGGCTGGGCTGGTAATGGAAGAGAGTTCCCTCCTGCCCTATGCTGTGCACTGGGACCCCCAAAATGTGCCTTTGCCAATTTTCCATAACTGGACACTCGCAGCAGCCTCTGAGAGGTGTTTTCCAYTAAATATCACTGCCTGGTCTGGAGCACACGGCGTTTGCCAGGCTGTCGATCCTGATTGCTCCTGAGGAGGGTAAGACAAGCATTTAAAACCTGCTGAAAGATTACAGAGATGTGGAGTGAAGACGTTGGGTTGTGACTAATCCAGAAAGGCAGCTTTGATTTCTGTGTGCAGTGGTTCCGAGAGCTGTGGGGGAGGTGAGGGAGGACGGCTCCATAAATCATCCTCGGTCAGAGGTCTGCCAGGAGATGAGCTGCCATCACCTCCCCTGGCCCTGGCACGGCCCCTCCTGCCCCCTGCTCGGCTCCAGTGCCAGGGTTAATTTCTTTTTAATTGTAATTGGCGACCCTAAATCAAAGTGACAGAGGGAAGTGTGGGATGCAGCCAGAACTCTGCAGAGAAAACTGCGGCTCAGGGACTATGGGTGGCACTGGACAGCAGGAGGGACATTGGCAGGTGACTGTCCAGTCTTCTCAATCCTCTAATGTTTCGAGAGAACTCGCAGGACTCTTCCCTGAGGGCTCAAGGCAGATATTTTCTGCATTAACCATTCCTGAAAATGTTGGTTTTTGATGTCAAAGACCAGCCAGGCCATTTTCACCACAGCCTGACAAGAGGGCATGTGCTCCTTTATGGATCAGCTCCTCCTTTTCCTCTTCCTGAGATCATCCTGTCACTCGTTTCATCACCAGCAGTTGGAAAGTTTGTACATGTTAGGTGGGAAAAGGTCCCACCAGGGAATCCTAAAAGTGCTTTTTGTAGAAGCAAACTCTTCTTTAAATCCCGAGACCTGTCTGTGGTGCGGATGCACAGGGCTGGGCGAGGGGCACTTCCCTGCCTGCTGCTGTGGTGGTGTGTGAGGGAGCACTGATGTTCTCAGGCAGGACACCGATGGGGTTGGGGTGACTGCCAGGGCGTGTGCCCAGCGTGGGGAGTGGAGTCCAGCAGGGCCAGGGCAGGGTTATCTGTGACCCATCTCGGTGCCTGTGTCGGCTGAGCTGCTCTGCATTTGTTGTGCACGAGCTTTGTCTGCGGTCGTACAACGCCAACGGCCGTTCCTGACCTGGATCACAAGGGAATAGCTTGTCCTGGAGAAAAAAAAAGCATGTTTGTCACAATTCACCAGAAGAGAGGCTGTTTTTAATGTTTGCCTGATGTTCCTTCATGCAGACCAGCCTTTCCCTAGGTATTTCCTCGTGTGGAGGAGAGTAATGGTTTGGTGGAGCTCTCATTTGCCCTGCAGTACTTCTGCTCTGTTCCCAGCTTCTTGCTCTTCTTAACATTCATTATTTACTCCCCTTGAGACTCTGTATCCTCTCTGTCTCCTTGATTTTACTGACATTTTGTTCTGTCACTCAATGTCAGTCTGGGCTTGTTCTCCCCTCAATCTCACTAAAGCCATGACCCAGCATTTAAAGCTTCTTGATTTCCCTGATATACTTCAAGCCATCAAAAAAAAAAAATTATAAGAATTTCCAAGGCATGTTCAGATGGTTTTCTCTGCATTTTGTAGTTTGTGTCTTTTTTTTTTTCTCTGAGTATCTGCTCTTCATTTTTCTTATCCTTTATAATTTGCAGTGAGAATGAAGCTCATGCAGGTCCACACTCATTTTCAGGGATAATAACTCTTGTAATGGTTTTTTTCTTCAAAGCAGATATCATGCTGGAGTATTATTTACATACAGATGCAAAGAGTTATGAATGTTTAAGAGGAAAGCATAATTTTTAGCAAGTTGCTAGAAAAAACTGTTTGAGCAGGTGACAACATCAATGTTCACCCAGATATTGCTGTCACCCCCCAGGGCTGTTCTCATCCATCATRCGAGAGCTGGCCAACATCACGCACCATGGTCCCAAGTGGATGGTTCTGGATGGAGATATTGATCCGATGTGGATTGAATCTCTTAATACTGTGATGGATGATAATAAGGTAATGGATATAAGGTAAAGGAACAGGTATTCCTTGTCGGGTGTGACTCAGCCTGGGAGAAATGCAGATGCTGAAATAACACCTCCTGGAATAACGCAGTTGTGTTTCTTCAGATATGCCAAACAATATTGCATAAAGGAAATAGTGCATGAGGGAAATAGCTCAGAGCTTGTTTTCGTTGGCATTTCCCTTTTCTGGAGAGTCGTGCTTGTGAGTAATCACAAATGTCCTGATCATAACTTCAGGCCCTTTAAAAATAGAGTAGGGACATAATTTTAAACCTTTTCCCCACCCTGAGGGAGTTGTGGAAGAGAGAAGGAACATTCTAGTGCCTGTTAGGAATCATGTCATGGAATCACAGAATGATTTGAGTTGGAAGGGAACTTAAAGCTCATCCRGTTCCACCCCTGCCATGGGCAAGGACACTTTCCACTATCCCAGGGTGCTCCAAGCCCTGTCCAGCCTGGCCTTGGGCACTTCCAGGGATCCAGGGGCAGCCACAGCTTCTCTGGGCCATCTGTGCCAGGGCCTCACCTCCCTCACAGGGAAGAATTCCTTCCTAATATCCCATCTAACCCTGTCCTCTGGTGGTGGGAAGCCATTCCCCCTTGTCCTGTCCCTCCAAGCCCTTGTCTAAAGTCCCTCTTCAGCTCTCTTGGAGCCCCTTTAGGTACTGAAAGGCCACAGTAAGGTCACCTCAGAGCCTTCTTCAGGCCAAACAACCCCAATTTTCTCAGCCTGTCTCCATAGCAGAGGTGCTTCATGCCTCTAATCCACTTGGTGCCTCCTCTGGACTCAATCCAGCAACTCCACGTCCTTCCTGTGCTGAGACCCCAGGGCTGGGGCAGCTCTGCAGGTGGGGTCTCACCAGAGAGGGGCAGAGGGGCAGAATCCCCCCTTGATGTGCTGGACACACTGCTGGGGATGCAGCCCTTCCCCAAAGAGCTGCTGTGCCTCGAGGAGCTGGGCTAAACCGTCAAGTTCAGTAATGCCAGGTGCTGAACGCTCTTCATTCCTGTTCCTGGGAGAGCTTTAGTCTGTCTGTCTGTCTGTGTGCCACACGCAGGTGCTGACCCTGGCCAGTAATGAGAGGATCCCTCTGCAGCCCACGATGAGGCTGCTGTTTGAGATCAGCCACCTGCGCACGGCCACTCCGGCCACCGTGTCCCGGGCGGGTGAGTCCTGCCTGGGCACACCTGGGAGCGATGGGATCTGGTGCTGTTAGTCAGTCTTTGGTTGGCCACCTTGGTCCCTCTGGGAAGCTCCCAGCCTGGGAGCAAAGCTGCCCTTGGCGTGCAGGGTGTGCTCCTGAAGCACACGGGCAAACGGAGGAGCCTGAGCCCAGACCCACAGGGGGAGTTGTCTGGGGATGCACCCGGCATGCTCCAGCTGCTGCTGTGTGATCACGGCTGCAGCCCTGCTGAGAGAGCCCTCCTGCACAGCTCTGCATGGATGAGGAGACGGCCAGTCTCYATCCCAGGGAGCTCCTGATCTTTTGGAGAAGTACCTGGGAACAGGGAATGAAGGTGTCCCCTGCAGTGTGGGGCCCAGAGCAATAACGTGACTCAGGCAAGACCATGTTCTAAGTTTGGGGCAGAGTCATGAGAAGTGTCCTGGTTTTTTCTGAGTTACTTCTCTGCACTGTTAATGTTTCTACTCTGCAGTGGGGCAGGAGAGGGGGCCAGGAATAGGGCASCAGGTGTATTTGACAGGGTTTTAGTTGTGTGAGAGTAGCTGAAAATTTCTGGTGGAAAAAGGGATWGTCTGCTGTGTCCTTACTCTTCACTCTTCTCCTGGGCTTAAAGGGATCCTGTACATCAATCCCTCGGATCTGGGCTGGAACCCCCCGGTGAGCAGCTGGATTGACCGGCGAGAGGTCCAGTCTGAGAGAGCCAACCTGACCATTCTGTTYGACAAGTACCTGCCCGTGTGCCTGGACACCCTCAGAACAAGGTACCCTCTGCAGGGTGGTTGTGTCTCCACTKCCAAGGGCAGGGGGTCACTCACCACTTCCAGACCAGCTGTGCTGGGGCTGTGCTCCGTGTTCCAGGGCTGGCCAGTGCCCTCCTCATCCCCAGGAGCGCTGAGTGTCATTGGCTTCAGCTCCCAGGAGCAGCGGGGTGTGGGGGCAGCTGACACTCCTGCCCATCCCTGGGTGGTCTGATCTGGTTCTCATTGGATATTGATTTGATTGTTCTGTACTTGCATCAGTTCTGTATCTCTTGGAAAGTAAATCCAGGAGATCCTAAAGAGAAAGTCTTTCCAGTCTCCTGATGTGTCAGGCCAGACCTGAGTTCACTCCACAAGTCATGGGTCAGTAGAACAGGTTTCAGACCACTGCTGAAASAAAGTGTGGAAGATGGAGAGAAAAGATCCTCTTTTATCCTCTCCCCATGTCTTTTCCTGCCCTGCTTCTTTTCCTGCCCCTTGAGGATGAGGAGGAAGTTGGTGCTTGTGTGAGAGAGTGGGATTGCTCCAGAGGCTGTCCTCTCTTGAATTTCCTGATGCATTTGAACACAGTTGAGTTGCTCTATGTGGGCATCCAGCCTGGGTGTGTTTCATGGCTGGACACCAGACCATTGAATGGGGAGAACTTGGATATTTGGAAAGGTCCTGGTGCTCCTTGGCTTGAGATAGCTTCAAAGGGGGGCCCACAGAGAGGTCAGGCAAGAACCACAGCTCTTGCTTATTGTGATGGGAGAGAGCTCTTGTACCCTTATGGTGATGAGGACTGGCCCAAGCAGAGATCCAAAAAACTTGAGGGAGGGAGATGGTACTTGAAGGGGGCCTGTAAGAAAGATGAGAACAAACCTTTAAGCAGGGCCTGTTGCAATAGGACAAGGACTAAACTGAACAAGGGGAAATTTAGATTAGGTATTAGGAAGAAATTCATGACTGAGAGGGTGGTGAGGCCCTGGCACGGGGTGCACAGAGAAGCTGTGGCTGCCCCATCCCAGGAAGTGTCCAAGGCCAGGTTGGACAGGGCTTGGAGCAACTTGGGATAGTGAGAGGTGTCCCTGCCCATGGCAGGGGGTTGGARTAGATGACCTTTAAAAGGTCCCTCCCAACCCAAACTAGTCTATGATTGTATGATTCTCTATCCTCTGCTTGGTCCCCATAGCTGCACTTTCATTCAAAAAAAAAAAAAAAGAAAAGTCAGTGTACAACTGAACCTGGGAGTTGTCAGCCCCAACGGGAAGGTGTCAGGAGGAGCTGCTTTAGTGCAAGTACTGCTCCCTGGGAGTGGGAGGTGGGAATCTTGCTAGGGACCTGCTCTCTGGATGCCCAAACTTTACAGCTGCGGGCAGCAAAGCCCATTAACATCTCCAGCCCTCTCTGCTGAACAATTGTCAGACCGTGAAATCCCCAGGATTAGCTGCACCAGCCCTGAGCTGAGTATTCTGGTAGCTTGCTTAATTCAGAAATTGTAGAACCAACCTTTCAAATAGCTCTAATTACTTTATGGAGGACTTCAGTGCTGCTACAATATTAGTTTGGAATTCWGTAAGTGTAGCTTAAACGAATGTAAAATGGCAAGATGAAAGGTTTTATTTTATTACTCCTCTATTTGACTGCTTTTGAACTCCTCGTGCTCCCAGGAAATCATCGCCTTCAGCAACTCCTCCATTTTACTTCTTTCAAGAGGATCAAAGTTTTTAAATGCCTGAAACTTCTGATTACTGTTATTACGTGTGTGTGTGTGCCAGTGCCAGCGGGTCTGGGCAGAGCATGGGTGTTCTCCTTAGTGCTTTTCCGGGGAATGAGACACACTCTGCTGACACGGAAGATGCTGATAGTCTGACAAAGCACTCCTGCCTTGCTTTCCTGGGCTGGGAGCAGCCCTGGTGCTTCACCCAATTATATTTCCCATGCTTTCAATTTCCATCCCTTAGATTTAAGAAGATTATTCCCATTCCTGAGCAGAGCATGGTTCAGATGCTGTGTTACCTCCTGGAATGCCTCCTGACAGAGGAGAACACGCCTCCCGACTGTCCCAAGGAGCTTTATGAACTTTACTTTGTCTTTGCTGCTGTCTGGGCCTTTGGTGGATCCATGTTTCAGGACCAGGTAAGAAGGGAGGTGCCACATCAGCATCTTTCACAGAGGCCTTTTATTGCTTTTTTTYCCCTACTTTTTTCTACTTTCCCACACCTGGTGCTGTGTCAATGATGCTGTTTGACCTGGAAGCCTGCACTAAGCAATCCCTTTTGTGAAAGACCTCATTATCCAGGGGGTAACGCTGGAGAATGGCTGGAGGGTCACAGGATGGAGGTGGAGGGATGTTTGCTTGTGCAGAAACATCTCACTGGGGAGAAATATTAGGTTAATTTGTAGAGGTTGTGGATATGTGTAAAGTGATCAAATTAAGATGGATTTATCAGATGAATCCATCACTGGAGCCTTCCCCAGCCACCCAACTGTGCAGGTAAAAGCTGGGCTGTACAGCACAAACCAACTCTGCCACCACTGACTGTTGGGGTGGATGCTGAGAGTTGGCTGTCCTCGATTTCTGATAGAATGACACAAGGAAGGGATGGTCAGCAGGGCAGGGCAGGGCAGGACGGGCTTTGGGGATCGTGTGCTTCCCCTGAAGCTTGGCTGGGTGCTGGGAGGGTGCTGAGGTGGCTGCAGCACTCAGGTTGCCCTCCCCTCTGGGCAGGCAGCTCTGGGGTCTCTGGGGGAGGTGCTGGGCTCAGTGAGGCTGTTGGGGATGGATGTCCACAGCCCAGGGTGTGCCGCGGGCACCGTCCAGAGACTGAGCCCTTCCTGGGCCGTGAGGATCAATCAGGCTGTGGTTCATTAGCAGCACCTCTGACTTTCAAAGTACCCTCGTGTCCCCAAGGCACAGGGAGACAGRGCAGCTCTCYRTGCTGCTTCCCACAGCACRTCTATCCCATGGATYAATGGGAGCTGCCAGCCCCAGGACCCACCTGCTAGTGTCAGACGAGGTGGGTGTGATCTCTGGCATGGAGGTATCGTTGGGAGGCACCACTGGATACTGCACTTTACAGCCCCCTCCCAGATCCTGCTCCCTAAAACATGGAGAAGCACAAGCATTCCCAGCTGGGCTGAAACACATCTGCTTGGTGGGACCTGGAGCATGTGAACAACAGGGAYCTTGGGAAGGATCCAGACTTGCCAGCATTGTGCTGCTGTCACTGACCTCCCTGTTCTCTGTCTCTCCTCTATGTCTTGTGCACAGGAGAGCAGAAATGGGCATTTCCTTTCTTCCTTGTGTCTCCTGCCCTATTTCCTGGCCACACGGCTCAGCTCGACACAGCAGGGCTGTCTCTTGATTTCCAAATATTTGGAAAAGCTGCTGCTGTTTTCCAACTTCCAGCTGTTAGCAGCGACCATGGACAAGGAGGCAGTGGGCTGTGTGTCAGCCCTGCTGCCAGTGCTGCGCCAGCAGGGCCACCCTGGGTTCCAGGCTGTGGTTCTGTGCCGTGGCTCCTGCCTGTGCTTCCAGGACAGCTCCCCAYCCTCTCCTGGCATTGCTGTTTCCAGACTGATGGCTGGGCAAGCTGGAGAGCTTTAATGTGACTGGTTAAGGGTGGGCAGGAGAAACCCGAGGCACCTGATCTAAGAGC
Source organism: Amblyornis subalaris (assembly GCA_018881555.1). Classification (NCBI taxonomy): domain Eukaryota; kingdom Metazoa; phylum Chordata; class Aves; order Passeriformes; family Ptilonorhynchidae; genus Amblyornis; species Amblyornis subalaris. The sequence goes on along the minus strand of JACAXG010000175.1, from coordinate 822,785 downwards.
ACATGTGGCACATGAGKGTTTGGAGCCCCAGGCTTTCAGCAGGTGGCCCAGGGAGCAATGGGAGCATCTGCAAAGCTTGCAGGTGGAAGCACATTTGGCATCTGCTGGAGCTGCTCACCCTGATTCTGCCTGGCCCCTGCTGGCACCTCCTGAGTGTTCACATCTCCTGGTCAGAGGATAAAGCTTCTTGCCCTGATGTGTGGGTTTGCCCAGTGACAGGACACTCTCCAGTGGGCTTGTGTCACACTCTGTGCTGTCTGGAGTATGTGGAGGTCTCTCCATGGACCTGACACCTCAGTGCTAAACCAGCAACATCTGCTGGTCTCCTCATGTTTGCTTCCTGCCAAGGAGCAGGTAATTCGGGGATAAACATTAGTCAAACTCTGCATGGTGCTCCCTTGGTGCCATCACCTCGTGGCCATGGAATGACCTGTGCAAGACCAACTCTCCTGGTCCTTGTGGAGGATTTAACCCTCCATTCCCTATGTGCCAGCGGGGAAAACAGTGGTGTTGTCAGCGCAGGCTGTCTTAAAACCCCAGCCTAGCCAAACCTGGGGAGCGTGGCTGGTCCTTGCCCAGCAGCACGAGCTGCTGCCCCAAGAGAGGAGCCCCCAGCCCCTGGGGTGGGTCGGCTGGAGCACAGCTGGTGGCACAGACACGGCATTCCCACGCCTGAGCGGTCSGTCCCTGGCATGGCAGGCGTTGTAGGCACCTGTAGGAGCTCCCTGCCGGGAGCAGGGCCCTGGCACAGCCGGGTGTGTGGCAGGAGGGGCCGTTTGGGCTCAGCATCCCGCGGGGAGGGTGCCGGACGTGCAGCCGGGCCGGGCGCCGTGCTTGTGCCGCTCTGTAAATGTCAGGGAGGAGAGCGTGAGCACACAGCGTCCGAGCCAGGGGGAGCCTGATGAAAAATGATCCAATATAAAAGCTGTTTATTGCTCCCTGCTGAAGGTGCCCTTCGTGGTGACCTTTTGCTGCCGAAATGTCAGGAGGAGCAGGCTGGGAGGCTTCCCGCTGCTCAGCGTTTGTTGGTGGGGAGCAGGGCCCCTCTCTAAAAACAGATGATAGATTTGCCATTTCCAGGCTCTGAAATTAGCAGAAATCCGTATGGGGTTTTTGTCGAGGAAGCAGTTTGAGCTCGACACCATTCTGGCAATAGAGCTTGGGCTGGGACTGTTCCACTTAAGGGCTCAGGGAGGCGGGCAGCCCCTCCCAGCCCTGCGAGCAGGGCAGGGGCACCACTGGGAGAAAGCTTTTAGCAGTGCTGCACATCCTGCTCTGCTGCCAGGCTGAGCACTTGTGACAACAGGAGAATGGAGATTACAGTCATTCTGCCTCTCTGGGCAGCACAAGACTGCAAAATCCTGGATACTAATAAAGTGTTTTTCAAATCCTGTGGTCTTTTGATGCATAGTGGCTGAGGGAGCTTTGCAGAGGACTCTCAGTTCAAAGCCAGGTTTCCTGATGGAGGCTGAGCAGCCCATGCTCCCACCTGGTCCCAGGAAATCTTGTGGGCTGGCTATGGGAAAGAGAGACCCTCAGATGCTGCAGAAACAAACTGTGCTGCTAAAGCTGGCTCAGTGATGCATCTGCCCTCTCATAGACATCTTTTTAGCCACACTTTTCCCCTCCTTTCCCCCCTACTTCTCCCCAGGGATGAGGGCTGCAGTCCCTGTGGTCTGCGTGGGAAGGGTTCAGACAGAACAACTGGCCCAGTTTCACAGAGGAGACCTGGGGCAGGGAAGGGGACTAAGCACATTTTGCAAATCCTGACTCAGTATCTAAAGCAAAAACTGTCACCCCAGCTCTCAACAAATGCTGAGGTGCTTCGAAATCTCCATGCATAGAAAGATGGAATGGGGAAAGGCAGGAAAGCAGGTGCTGCCTGGGTGCTGTGGCAGCATGGAAACAGCTGAGCCACAGGAACACGGCCCCTCTCTGGTGCTTTGTTGCTGTGGTGTCTGCAGTCCTGCTGCTCCTGCTTRAAAAGAGGCCACAAAACAACAACTAAGTATTTGCAGGGTGGTGTGATTTATGAGGAAGAGATTTGGTATGCATGCTCTGACTATCCATGGCCATGGATGGAGATGGATGTGGTGTCCTTGTCTGTTGGAAGAAGTAGGCACCAAAAATCAATCAAGTGTCTGTTTAGTCATAGGCACGTATTTCTCTTTTTCAAATTGATCCATCTGTCTAATCTCAGACATACTAGGAGTGATCAACAGAAAGGATGAATTATTTAGGGGAATAAAGAGGAGTGATGAGTAAACATGAAGAAAATGAAAAATTAGACTTAATAATGGGAAAAAGGATAAGATTGTTATGCTGTAGAATATATTTTAAGGGCTAATCCCACTCTGGTGGACTGGGATAAATAACATTCTCCATCACTAATGAATTTCTCCAGATGTGCCTATTTTCTCCTCTCTTTGTCTTGCAGCTTGTGGACTACAGAGTGGAGTTCAGCAAGTGGTGGGTGGCAGAATTCAAGACAATCAAGTTTCCTTCTCAGGGCACAGTCTTTGACTTCTACATTGATCCAGAAACAAAGAAGTTTGAGCCTTGGTCTAAACTTATTCCCCAGTTTGAATTTGATCCAGAGGTGCCACTGCAGGTAGGTGACCCCAGCAGGCTGTTTGGCTGGAGGAGTTCCCGTGTTTTAGGGACTGTACGTGGGTCTGGTGAAAAGTCAGGCAGTGAAGGAATTCTTTGTAGGATACAACTAAATTGCCCATCTTCTTTACTGTGCTTTGACTGTAACAGCAACAACCTCCATCCATCTTCCAAATATGAGTGACGTCCACAGGGGCAGACTCAGGGAGCCCAGGAGCTGCTGTGCGTGGGGTGCAGGATGGGGASAACTGGCCTGCAGAGAGAAGGGATGTGAGACAGAGCAGGGACAAAGACCCTGAGGCTCCATGTTGTCATTCTGCGTGGCTGGAGATAGGGATGGTTTTATGTTTTGGCCAAAAAAAGGTTCCTCAGGTCACCAGCTGCACTCCTCTGTCCATTCAGAAGTGCCACAGTGAGCAGATGACCTGTAAGAATTGTCACCATTTTAGCAAAGCGTGTGTTTGTGGGGAGATCCAGGTGCTGCTCCCAAGCATCCAGCTGTCAGGRGTTCGTCTGGAAAGATGGATTTCAATGGCCGGCAGCAGGGTGTCATTCCTTCCCTAGCGCCACCTGGAAGCTGGGGTTGCCTTACTCATTCCTGGCTCTCCCTGGAGGWGCCTGTGGGGCGGTGGCAGGGCTGGGGACGCTGACCTGCCTGCTGTGCCCCCAGGCCTGCCTGGTGCCCACGGCCGAGACGGTTCGCGTGCGGTTCCTCGTGGGCAGGCTGCTGCGGCGCGGGCGCCCCGTGATGCTGGTGGGCACTGCCGGCACGGGGAAGTCCGTGCTGCTGGGGGACACGCTCTGCTCCCTGGACACCGACCTGTACCTGGTGAAGAGGGTCCCGTTGAACTACTACACCACCTCTGCCATGCTGCAAGGTAAGGCACTGGCTGGCTCACGCAGACTTAAGCTGCACCAGGGGAGGTTTAGGCTGGACATTGGGTAAAAATTCTTCACAGAAAGAGAGATTGGGCATTGGAGTGGGTTGCCCTGGCAGGTGGTGGAGTCACCRTCCCTGGAAGTGATTAAGAAAAGCCTGGGTGYGGCACTCAGTGCCATGGTCTGGGTGACAAGGTGGTGTTAGGTCATAGGTTGGACTCGATGACCTCAAAGGTCTTTTCCAGCCTAGTTGATTCTGTGACTCTGAGATTCCTGGGGCATCCGTTGGGGTTTGGAGCGGGAGGTGCACTGGGAAGCTCAAGGAAAGACCCGTGGGCTGTTGGTGGGCACAGCCTGACACCCACAGTCCCCCAGTGAAACTCTGCTCAGCAGAGCCCTGGCTTTGTGGAGATGACGTTTTCCAACAGAATTTGAATTCTTAACCCCATGACTGTTTCAGGGCTGTGCCAAAGCACAGGCTTCAATCTGCTCCAGTTTTTATGGCTTGCATTTGACTTGAAGTTTGTCTTTAATATGCTGGGATTTAAGCCTGTGCTGAATAGGRTGGGTTTCTTGGAGAGGATCCAAACTGTCCTCAGGGTGCAATGATGGGAATTGCATCCCAKTTAGCAGTGAGGATGGTGCTAATGGATGTGTGCAGGCTGTGAGCCAGGGCTGGTTCCTGGGACTGTCCTCCTGTCCTGCTGCAGCCCAGTGTGTTCCCATGGAGCAGGTCCCACTTCTCCCCCTCCCCAGGGGCACAGAGCTTGCTGAGTTGGGGGGCTCACACCCTCAAGGAATTTCTAGGGAAGTCCATAAGAATATTGCTGATGAGGATTTTGAAACATCAGTGAAAAATTAAGTTTGAGACTGCGGTGAGTTCAGTTTGAGACTGCGGTGAGTTCAGTTTGAGACTGAGGTGAGTTCAGTTTGAGACTGAGGTAAGGTCAGTTTGAGACTGAGGTAAGGTCAGTTTTGCTGTGTAGTCTCTTCAGAGATGAAGAAAACGGAGGAAATTCTTGAAAGGTGTCTCATTTTGGAATAGTATCCAAAGAGAGATAAAATAATGTTACATATATTTATTAACCTGTAATGAAGAAACCTGATTGGTTCTGAGTTGAATAGCAACAGTGGGTCACTGTAAACCAAATTGCTTCCTTTATGCAGCTTTGTTTAACCTAAATGTCCTSAAATCTCCAAATRTTCTGAGTTGGAAGGGACCCACAAGAATCATCAAGTCCAACTCTTAAGTGTATGGCCCACACAGGGATCAAATCCACAACCTTGGCATCATGAGCACCATGCTCTGACCAACTGAGCTCATCTCCTTCTACTTCCCCAGAGAAGCTGTGGCTGCCCCATCCCTGGCAGTGTCCAAGGCCAGGTTTGACGAGGCTTGGAGCGCCCTGGGCTAGTGGAAGGTGTCCCTGCCCATGGCAGGGGGTGCAATGAGATGCTCTATAARGTGTCTTCCAACCCCAACCATTCCAGGATTCTGTGGTGACCTGTGAAGCATTGGGCAGACCAAGGGTTACCCTTCACTGTTGGGTTCTTTGGGGCCAAGTGGTGCCAGCTGGGATGTGATCCCAGCCTGGATCCATGCCAAAGGCAGGGAGTGKCCCTGGCTTCATCCCTGCTCTGCCAGGCTCCCAGAACTGCAGACATTTTCAGAAAGGTTTTGTAGTTTAAAATTGCTCTCTGGGGCTGACCATCTTGCAGAGAGGGGACAGCACAGGCCCAGCCTGTGCTCTGGGGCCTGGGGCCCTGTTGTGGGGCCACATCTGCTTTCTGGGGCAGCTTGGGAGGGTTTCTGGGCTTGCTGGTGCCTCTGCACACAGCAAATGCTTTGGGCTGCCTGTTCTTCACGCAAAAGATGGGTAAAATCTGCCCTTCTGGCCATCCTCACAGCCACGGGCAGCATGGTGGTCACAGCTTCCCTTCTTCCTTTCCTCCTGGTGTGGAAGTGCCCTTGTGCTGGGGATGGGGCTGAGCTGTCTGTGTGTGCCTGGRGGGACCTGCCCTCGTTCCCTCCCCCTGCACAGGGGAGTGTGTGGCTGTGGGGCCGAGTCGGGCAGTACAGGGGTCCCTGCTGCTCTGAGCTCCAGGCTGAGCCCGCCACTTCCTTCCTCTGCAGGGCCAAGCACATCTTCATCGTGTGGAAGTGTGATTTATGCTGCTTGGCATCCTTCCCTACTGCTCATTTTTTAGAGTTAATTTGTCCCTTTTTGTGGAGTTTGTCAGTTGGCTGCTTTTTTTTTCCCCTAGCAGGTGCCTCTTTAGATTGGTAAAATGGGAATCCAAAGCAGTTTGGGATTTTAATTTTTATTTACTTTTGAAAGAGCCTAACCTGAAAGCCAGGAATTCTTAGTCAAGGTGCCTGTTGAGACAGAGATTTTTAGGGTGCAGGGTTGCACTGTTCAGGGAAAGCACAGGGATGCAGTTCAAACTATCCTTCTGGGCCTGTGGCTGACAGAATTTCATGTGCATAGGGGTTAAAAGGAGCCAGACACTCTCTATGCCCAAACCTGGGGACAGTCTGAGGATGTTCTTTGGTATTTTGTGACCAAATCCCACTTTCTGTGGACCCTGGACCTCTGGTGTGCTGCTTCATGCCGTCTTGGACCTCTGCTCCTCCTTGCTCCTCCACTAGCTGTAGCCCTGCCCTCGTTCCACACTTCCCACTCCAGATTCACCTTGAGAAAATGACAATACGTGTGGCTTTTTGGGGGTTGGGTTATTTTTCCCCCTCGACCATCAGGGTGAGAGGAGTCACACTTGCCAAGTCTGGTGTGCAGTGAGTGTTTGAGGGGATGTGTCAGGAGCTCAGAGCAGCAACGGAACCCTTCAGGATTATTGTGGGATAGGCTTTGAATTAAAATGCAACTTCCACAAACATGTCACTTCATCCCCAGTAATTGCATTTCACTATGATGAATCTCCTGCATCCTTGTTTAACCTCAAAAAGGGTTGATTTTATATGTTAATTAAGGCCTAATTAAATTTAAATTAAATGCTTATTTGAAACACTTAATTTGACTTGCTACCAGAAATTCCAAACATTGTGGTTTTATTGAGGGGGGAGAGAGGCTCCACTGAGGAAAAATCTATCATTTTTCTGAGCACAATTCATGCCTTTGTGCAGCAAAGTGTCTGTAGCAAGAAAACAGCTGAATTCTTAGTGGGCAACCAGGCTGTCTGCAGGGYACACAAGCAGGGAAAAAAAGGGGGTTTAAACGATTTGTGGTCTGAAAAAAMCAGAATATAAATTCTCCTTAATAACTTTTGCCCTTGATAAGGAATGGCTGAAGTGCACATTTGCATGAAATTTTTATGGAAATTCCCAGTCGTCCCTAATGACAAAGAGCTGCTCCTTGCCGTGCTGCTGCTGACAGGGGGGTGATAACCCCAGACAGTGTCAATGAAACCACTTCTGCCTCCATCTCCGGGAGAGCTGGGAGCACCCGGGAGCGAGGATGGTCTCCAAGAAAGCCCCTGGCAGGAAAATCATCCCAGGATCCAGACAGAGGAAAGCTGCTGCCGTTTGCTTTGCCACTTCGTGAGGCAGTGAAGGTTGCTCAGGCTGCAGTGAGAGGAATCAATAACCTATAAAACATTTTGTGCAGCAGTGTGGGGTGATTTGCATTAAATATCAGTCCAGCATTATAAATATTCCCAATATGCTACAATCTAGAGCAACACATACCCTCAGCGTTCTGCTAAAACAAATGGAAATTTTCCAGAGCTTCCAAATGAGTAGTTTTTTCTCCATGCTCTCCCTTACTCATGCGGGACCCCGCTTAAAGCTGGGTGGGAGTGGGACAGCTCACGTTGGAATTAAGTCTTCTTGCTTTATCTGCAGGTGTGGGTAATGCTGGGAAGGGGATCAGGGAACTTGTAGCTATTTGGGACTGTTCAGCCTGGAGGAGAAACTCACAGSATCACTGAGGCTGGAAAAGCCCTCCCAGACCATCGAGTCCAAGCTGTGCCCCATCCCCACCTTGTCCCCAGCCCAGAGCACTGAGTGCCACGTCCAGGCCTTCCTTGGACACCTCCAGGGATGGGCACTCCAAACCTCCCTGGGCAGCCCCTGCCAATGCCTGACCACCTTTTCATTGAAGAAATTCTTCCTGCTGTCCAACTTGCCCCTCCCTTGGCACAGTTTGAGGCCATTTCCTCTCATCCTGTCCCTTGTTCCCTGGGAGCAGAGCCTGATCYCCCCTGGCTGTCCCCTCCTGTCAGGAGCTGTGCAGAGCCAGAAGGTCCCCCCTGAGCCTCCTTTTCTCCAGGCTGAGCTCCTCCAGCTCCCTCGGCCGCTCCTTCCTCAGTTTTATTGCCCTTTTCCGGTGTCAAAGAATCCAGGGAGACCTTAGAGCCCCTTCCAGTGYCTAAATGGATTCCAGGAAAGCTGGAGAGGGACTTTGAATAAGGATCTGAACTGCCAGTACAAGGGGGAATGGCTTCCMACTGCCAGAGGGCAGGGCTAGATGGGATTTTGGGAAGGAATTCTTCCCTGTGAGGRTGGGGAGGCCCTGGCACAGGTTGCCCAGAGAAGCTGTGGCTTCCCCATCCCTGGAAGTGTCTAAGGCCAGGTTGGATACGGCTTGGAGCACCCTGGTCTGGTGTCCCCATGGCAGGGGTGGGACTGAATGGGCTTTAACCTCTCTTCTAACCAACCCATTTTGATCTTCTCTGATGCTCTTTGGTGCACTTAAGTAAATAATATGATTTTGATTGTTCTATACTTGTCCAGGAATTTGGCTCTGAATTCACCCATTTCCTCTGTCTAACAAATGCATTTTCTTTCACGAGACTAGCTTTGCTTGTGGGCTTTGTGCTTCTCCAGCATCTCCTTGGTTCTATCCCAGTGCTGAGCCACTGTCCGTGCTCGGGGCACAGGCAGTGGAGGGAACTCACTAGGCTGTACTACAGATCAGGATAATCTCAGCAARGAGGATTGAGGTTATACAAATATGCAGAAGGGATGCAAAAGGCTTTATCTGGCATRACAAGCTTGTGTTTGCTCTGAAGCAGACCTGGCTTGTAGCAGACAGTTTGCTGTGTTTTGTTTGCAAGGAGGCATTGAGAACTTTGTGGTTTGGGTTGAGTCAGACCAAAAATCTGCCCAAGGGTCCCTGCAGGGCTCCCAGCCACAGTCTGGGGACAGCCATCACCCTGCCAGCCCCAGACAGGGCTCCTGGCCTCGGGATAGCCACCGTCCCGCTGGGGAGCAGCATCCTGTGCCCAGACCAGCCCTTCCTCTGGGGCAGCGGGAGCTGCTCACAGAAGGCGGAGGACTGGGGTGAGGAATTGCTTCTATTCACTTCTGCCCATGCAGGGGTGCTGGAGAAGCCTCTGGACAAAAAGGCTGGCAGGAACTATGGCCCTCCGGGCACCAAGAGGCTCGTGTACTTCCTCGACGACCTCAACATGCCCGAGGTGGACGCGTACGGGACGGCRCAGCCCCACACGCTGCTGCGGCAGCACCTGGACTATGGCCACTGGTAGGAGCCTGCTGGGGCTGGGCTGAGCCCTTTGTGTCCAGCTCTGGTGTCGGGAATGGGCTTTGAGAGGAAGTCACGGTGCGGAGCCCTCTTCCCAACCCGCGTGGGCCGTGGGCCGGGCTGGGGCTGGCTGGGGATTTCTGGGTGGACAGAGCACTGTGCAGCCTCAGGTGTCCCGTGTCCCCACAAACACTCCCTGCCCAGCTGAGGGAAACTTTCCCCTGCCGTGGAGGGTGGGGGGAGGCCATGGATTTGCCTCAGCTGGGATGAGCCAYCCCTGCTGTGGGCACCTGATGCTGTATTCAGTCAGGCAGCAGCARGCAGTCATTTTCCAGGCAGAGGGAATTTGAAGGAAAACCAGTGGCAGTGTTTTGGAAGGAGATTGGTGTGTTTTACACCTCAGCCAGCAGTGCTGTGTGGGATAGGGATACTCACAGGGATAGTCCCTGTCCCACTGGAAAAACAAGGCAGAACCCCTGAGCCATTCCCAGCCTCCTCAGCTGTGTGTGTGCCTGGACTTGAACAAAAGCTTCCCAACTATGGGGACAGTGGGGTGGAAGCAGAAATTCAGGGCTGGGAGTGTTGGGGAGGTCGGGCAAAAAGAGGGCTCTGGGGCTGTGTGGGAGCACTGCCACGTGGGGGACGCCGTGTGCCACCTGTCCCCTCCCAGGCAGGTCCAGGCTCCCTGCCCTGCTCTCGGCAGCACCTCTGGGGTGTTGCAGCCTCAGTGCTCCCGCTCAGCCCGGCGGGTGCAGCTCACCCCGGGGTGCTGAGGAGGGAGRGGGGCACAGCTCCCTGTACCCTCGGGCTGCCCTGGCCCCAGCAGGGCCTCAGGGGCTCTGCTGCACCCTGGATCTGCCAGCAGCACCCCCATCCTTCCCTGCAGGCAGCCTGCCTGCCCCCATCCCAGGCTGGCCCAAACCAGAGTCACTCCTGATTTCCACAATTTCCATGCCAGTGACAGGTCCGACCTGAGAGCTTTGCTCAGCATTTGTTACCAGCTGATGGAAATATCAGCTACAGGATTCCCCCCCGGAGCAGGACCCTGTGTGCTGGGCCACGTGCAGACGTGCAGCAGCCTGGGCCCTGCCTGGTGAGGGGCAGAACCTCCTGAAGCCCCTGACAGCCCAGGGACACACTCAGGGGTGGCAGTGGTCACCATCTGCGGCTTTTGTCCCTAGGTACGACAGGACCAGGCTGTCCCTGAAGGAGATCAGCAACGTGCAGTACGTGTCCTGCATGAACCCCACTGCAGGCAGCTTCACCATCAACCCCCGGCTGCAGGTACAGCCCGGCACCAGGGCAGGCTCTGTGTTTGTTTTGGGGTGGATTGTTCAGGCACAAGGCTCCAGGAGAACCTGTGGCAGATCCTGCTGTCATTCAATCAGCAGAAACAGCATGGATCTGTGAAGTGACTGTAATTCCTGAYGGAGAGACAGCAGACTTGCTGCCTGTCCCCCTTCTTTGTGTTTCCTTTCATTTTGCTGCTCAGTGGGAAGTAGAAGTCACAAGTTCCCAGCCAGCTGGACACCCACTCTCAGGAAGCCTTCTGGTTCAGACAGGCAGATTTTACCTTCCTTTAGCTGATATTTACTGCTGGACCACAGTTCATTAAAATCTTTTGGTGGTCAGGCATTGGAACTGGCTTCCTGGGGAARTGGTGGAGTCAGCGTCCCTGGAAGTGTTCAAAAATGAGTAGATGTGGCACTTCATGGTATGGTTTAGTGGGATTTGGTCAAAGGTTGGACTTGGTGATCTTAGGGGTCTTTTCCAGCCTTAACAATTCTATGATCTCCTCTTTCTTTGCAAGTTCCAATTAAAAAAGGGTCTTCTGGGAAGCGGCACCTTCCAGGGGCTGCTCCTACCAGAGGCAGGACTGGGCTTCCTCAGGGGTCAGTGGGACCTTCAGACTTTTCAGCTCTTCAATGGAGCTTCCACTGTGAAATGCCACTGAAAATCCCTTGTTCAGCAAGCAAAATGTGTCACCTGCCAACTGTCCTCTGCTGGGAAATTGAAGGGGGAGATGGTTCCAGTGGACTGCAAATTGTAGGATCAGAGAGCATCCCACRTTGGAAGGGACCTCGAAAAATCATCTGGGCCAGTCTTTCCTGGGAAGTGGAGCCCAGATGAGAATATCTGGTGCTGTSTCCAACCACATCAAGTCCCCAAAGGACACTGGACTGGGGAGGTGTTTGCCCATCTCTCTGACCTTTCCGTGTCTCCCTTTCTCTTCCTCAGCGTCACTTCTGTGTCTTCGCTCTGTCCAACCCTGATCAGGATGCCCTGTCCAGGATCTACAGCACCATTTTAGTGCAGCACCTGGCGAGTGGGAATTTCTCAGAGGCTGTGCAAAAATCAGCCCAGCAGCTCATTGCCCTCGCCCTGGGGCTGCATCAGAAGGTGGCTGCCACTTTCCTGCCAACGGCTCTCAAGTTCCACTACRTTTTCAACCTGAGAGACTTCTCCAATATCTTCCAAGTAAGTGCAGTTCCTGTCCTGTGGCAYTTGGAGTTCGTCCCAATGTCACAGGAGTCTGTGGACCTGTGWCCCTCTGGCCCTTGGTGAGCAAAACAGTGTCCCACCCAGTAATGAYACAGCATGTGTGTCCCTGAGTCAAGGGGGTGACCTTGGGCCATTCCCTAATTCCTGATTGGTTTTGAACAGATTCCAGAGCCATCACTCATGACTTTGAGGAACATCAGTTAAAAGCTTAGTTACTTTCCAGCCTCCTCTGGCCAATGGGGAGGGATGCACAATTACAGAAGGAGGTGCAGATTTTGGCAGTTTTGTAGTGTCCTCTGGCTGGAAAAGGGACCAGCTGGAGGGAGCTTTGGGCCCCTGACCTCAGCCCTTGATGCAGTGGTTGTTGGTGAGTGTGATGGGKCTGGGCTTGTCTTTGTGAGTCTCAGCCCCTCTGGTGTGACTGTGGGGGTCGATGGCCCCGCTCCACCACCCAGGGAAGCTCTTATGGCTTGGGGCAGGTGGTGGACACTCTGTGGCAGTAACTGGTTCAGCTGCTGTGCCACAGCCAGGACAGCTTGGTGGTCTGTGCTGGCATGTCCTCTCAGGTGCTCAGTGTTGTGCATGCAGGGTGGCATTTAAAGAGCTGATAAATCAATCAAAAGCAGCGTTGACTTTATCACTGAAACTGAATTACCAGCCACTGTACCAAAGCAAAGTTGTTCAGCTTCAGAAATGTTTTCTTCCATCACTGGTGAGATTTTATTTTTCTGTTTTCCCCAGCAATCTCAGGCTTTGAAGCAGTTGGTGTTACTGCTCAAAGAGCCTTTCAGAGTTTCAGGCTGATTAGTTAAATTTGATCAATTTCTCAGCAGCCAAACCGAGGGTCAACACCATAACCTGTTCTAAACCCCCAGCTGGTGATTTGTCACTGTCCTTGTTAACATCTCTCTAACAAAGCAGCTACATGGAAGTTCAGTGCCTCGTGTCTGCTCTGTCAGACAGAAGCTGAAGGAATGACAGGACAGGGAAATCCRAGAACAGGACCTTGGCCAAGTTAATAACTCCACTGTGTCAGGAAGGAATCAGACCTGTCACTTGTGCTCAGCTGAACTTCAGCAGCTCCGACATCAGATGTGGGTCGTGTTAAATCCTGTCTTCCAGTTAATCTGAGCTTTGAAAGGCACAGGGAGGGAACAGAAGCATTTCAATGGGAAGTTTTAATCTGAACTGCTGAATGCTTGGAAGGTGCCAGGGCTGTGGGGCCTTAGGAAACGTCCTGCCAGGTCCCAGTGCTGGGCCAGAGGGGAGGAGCAGTGACAGGAGTGCTCCTCATTCTCCTTTTTGTGGAATTTATGGGAAAACCAGTCAAGGGGCCGAAGTCAGGCCGCGCGCTGTCAGAGCCACCGCAGCCCATCCCCGCTGACACGCTGCCGAGGGACGGTGACAGGGCCGATGGGCCTGGCTGGGATGATGAGCACATTCCCTCTTTCCATGCCAAACAGGCCTCATCTCCTGGGGTTCAGCCATCACTCAGCATGGCTCTGCAGGAAATCCAGAGCTGCCTGGACGAAGGGTGGTGGTTCCCAGAGCCCGGGGTGACCCTGACGGGCACAGCTGCCCCACTGCAGAGCCTTTTGTGTCACCAGTGCTCTGATGTGTGATGGTGTTGCCTCAGGAAGCCTCAGCACGGCAGGGAGGGATGGCTAAGCAGCTTCGGCCTGCCTGGCGAGGAGGAGAAGCTGAGAGGTTTGGCTGAAATACAAACTGAGGACTCCCTGGGCACTGGGATAACACTGGACTGACATGGCAAAGGTCAAGGGATTCTCCATCCTCTTTTTTTTTGTTTCTTTTTAATGTTGGCCCCGCACCCATCCCAGATGCAGTGACCCACAGCCACGTGTCCATTGTGTGTCCCAGCCAGAGGTGCCATGGCTCCTCCTGGAAGCTCACCTTCCCCCAGGAGGGTGCTATTGCTCCCTGGGGATGCAGCTGGTGCTTGGTGGCAGAGCCTGCTTGCTCTGGGGTGAGGAGGGTGGGTTTGCAGAGTAAGAACAGGGGGGTTGTTCAGGGAATAAGTGGTTTCAGATCTGTGAGGTGTGCATTTTCTTCCCCCTGAGGTAGCCTTATGTGTGCTYGCATCAAGAACACAACAGCTTTTGGGGCATGGGGGTCTTTAGACTCAGTCCCTTTAGAGGGACTTTAGAGGGATGGAGTGATTTTTAATTTTTATTTTATCAGTTTAGGACCTGAYGTATTTTTCCTTCCTCTCTTTCAGTTGTCAGCTTTTCTCACCAATTTTTTTTTTCTGGAATAAATAAAATAATTTGACAGCTGTAATGAGAGATGTGAAACCCAAACAATCTAAGCCATGGACCAGTGAGCTGAGAGGGCCTGCTTTACATTGCTTTCAATGCATTTAATATTTAATGTATAAATAATTAGATGTTAGGAATAAAAGCTGTCTGTTTAATTCATGCCATTGAAAACCCTGTGTGCTGTTAATAGGCTTAGTATAGGCGACACCTCTTTGAAATATAATTCTTTTATGCATTTTAATAGAGTTCATGGTAAACATACTGTGCTAAGCAGACAGCAACTGATATTTCCTGCAGGCAGAATGCACCTAATTAAAATTAATTGATTAAAAAAAATTACCACCACTAACATTTCCCAACTATTTTTCCTTCTTGACAAAGCACCCATGGTGTGGGGTGGGGATGGAAAAGCTGCACGTCTGGGCTGGGGCCTGGCCCTGCATGGTCCTAACTGCTGAGAGCAGGACCCCCAGCCCAGCCAGGGAAGGCTGGGGGCATCAAAATGGGTATAGTGAATATAAGCCTTCAAAAGAATGTGGGAAACAGGTGTGGCATGTGGGCAGCAGGATRAGGGAGGAGATTCTACCCYTCCACTCTGCTCTTGTCAGACCCTACCTGAAGCACTTGTYCAGCTCGGGGGTTCCAGCACAGGRAGGAYGTGGAGCTGCTGGAGCCAATCCAGAGSAGGCACCAGGATGATCAGARGGATGGAGCAGCTCTGCTGGGAGGAAAGGCTGAGAGAATTGGGGTTGCTCAGCCTGAGGAAGGCTCTGGGGTGACATTATTGTGGCTTTCCAGTGCCTGAAGGGGCTCCAAGAGAGCTGGAGATGGACTTTGGACAAGGGACTGGAGTGATAGAACAAGGGGGAATGGCATTAAACTGTCAAGAGAGCAGGTTTAGATTGGATACAGAAAGAAATTCTTCCCTGGGAGGGTGGGGAGGCCCTGGCACAGGTTGCCCAGAGAAGCTGTGGCTGAAAGTGTCCCAGGCCAGGTTGGACAGGGCTTGGAGCACCCTGAGATAGTGGAAGGTGTCCCTGCCCATGGCAGGGGTGGGACTGGATGAACTTTAAAGTCCCTTCCAACCCAAACCATTCTGGTTGAGAAGTGGCTTTGGGAGATTTGGGGTARCAAAGGGCACATTCCCTGGGGATGTTTGGTGTGGGCTTGCTCAGAAGCTCAGGTGCTGTATCGGGGACTCAGCCCCAGCCTGGCGCGGTGGGTGCTGGGGTGAAATCCCTCGGGGTCAAGCTTGGGTTTCCTCACTGTCTTTGCTCTCCACAGGGCCTTCTGTTCTCTACCCCTGAATGTCTGAAGCAACCCCAAGACCTTGTGAAGCTCTACCTGCATGAGTCAAACCGGGTGTACCGGGATAAGATGGTTGAAGAAAAGGATTGTGATACTTTTGATAAAATCCAGCGGGAGATGGTGAAGAAATTCTATGACGTAAGTGTGGAGGTCTGGTGAGGTCTAATGCTGATGATAACAGAACAAAATGGGTTTATTGGAAGGGAAGTCAGTACTGGGGATTTTCCTTTCCCACTCTTTTTCTCTCATCTCTCTTTCCCATTTTCCAACATGCAGGTGCAACTATATGGACATAAAAAGGCTGGAGCACCCTACCTCCCTTGGAAGGTGGCACAGAGCTGCAGTGGGTTTTCCTATACTTGTTCTACACTATTTTTTTCTCTTTTGCAGGACATGGAGGACACTTTGGAGCAGACCAAGCGCATGAATATTTATTGCCATTTTGCCAAAGGCCTCGGGGATCCCGGCTATAGGCCAGTTCCGACCTGGGAGGAGCTGAACCAGATCCTCGTGGAAGCCTTGGAAAACTACAATGAAGTCAATGCTGCCATGGACCTGGTGCTATTTGAGGATGCCATGTGCCACATGTAAGGGGATGTTCTGGCTTTATGTTCTTACCGTAACATTTGTCTGTGCAGATTGTTTTGTGGGGTTTCCTGGAGGATGTAGGGAGATGGATCCACGGGCTGAGGCCAACAGTCTGTGGTTCAATAGGGCCAAGTGCTGGGTCCTGCACTTGGGTCACAACAATCCCATGGATTGCTCCAGGCTGGGGCAGAGGGGCTGGAAAGCTGTTTGGGAAAAAGCACTGGGGTTGCTGGTGACAGTGGCTGGACATGAGCCCAGGGGTGCCCAGGGGGACAAGAAGGCCAAGGGCACATGGGCTGTGCCAGCCATGAGGTGGCAGCAGGACCAGGGCAGTGCCCGACCCTGTGCTGCCCTGCTGGGGCACCTCCAGCGCTGGGGGCAGCTCTGGGCCCCTCGGGACAAGAAGGACATTGAGGGGTTGGAGCATGTCCAGGGAAGGGAATGGAGCTGGGAAGGGTCTGGAGCCCCAGGAGTGGCTGAGGGAGCTGGGGGGGCTCAGCCTGGAGAAAAGGAGGCTCAGGGGGGACCTTCTGGCTCTGCACAACTCCCTGACAGGAGGGGGCAGCCAGGGGGGGTCGGGCTCTGCTCCCAGGGAACAGGGACAGGATGAGAGAACGGCCTCAAGTTGCGTCAGGCAAGGTTTAGATTGGATATCAGGGAAAATTTCTTCCCTGAAAGGGCTGTCCAGCCCTGGCAGGGGCTGCCCAAGGCAGTGGTGGAGTCGCCATCCCTGGAAGTGTTCAAAAACCTGTGGATGGGACACTTGAGGACATGGTTTAGTGGTGAACATGGTGGACAGTTGGACTTGATGACCTTTTCCAACAGTAAGGATTCAGTGATTCTGTGACAATCCTGGCTGTGGATTGTCAGAGGGGAGACAAAGCTTCACCTGCCCAGGTGTTGTGTCCAGCACAAACACTGCGCTGCTCCTCCCGCYGGTGTTTGGAGGGAATGTCTGGAACTCTGGGGCTTTCAGCCAGGGGCTCTCCATGCTGGTGGTTCTTTTGATCTCATTTATGTCAGGAACCCTTGGGCCCCTGATGCTCTGCATATGGCACAAACCTTTATCAGACACGACAAGGTTCAAGTGCTTTATTGTCCTCTTGTCTTCCCTCGCCAGCCTGCGACAGAACTGGTTGTACTGGCATTTCCCTAAAGGCTTTGGCAGCTGGTTTAGAGCCACGTTTACACAGCTCCTTGGTGGGATTTTCCTGTGTGTAAAGTAAGATTATGTGCATTCAGGCTACTAGTTTTAAAGGATGGAGGCATTTAAACTGCTTTGATCCTTTGGAAAACCTGCTTTAGAAGCCTGGAGGTGCAGATGGATTCCTGTTGGAAATTGGACATGTGGGACCATATGAAAACAAGGCTCCTCTTGATCATTATGAAGCTGTTTACATGCCTGGGGTACAGTGGGGGTGCCTCCAGCTGTCACACACAGCCTGAGGGAATCCCAGCAGAGACAGAGGCATTTCTGAGTGCTGGAATGCAGAGCTGCCCTTAGATGGCTTCAGAAGATGGACCTGCCCTATCAATCAGAGTTTTCACTGACTTGTACAGGAACGTTTTCCCAAGAGGTGCAGGTTTGGAATTCTGAGCTGGAAGGAAGCCCCTGTCCTGCTGCACACCAGGGGGAGTGGTTTCAATTCTCACTGGACCTGGCAGCCTAATTATATCTATTTTTATATAGATATGTAAATGCTACTCCTGTTAACAGTTTGTCTGTCCCAAGAGCTCCCAGCCTTCCTTGTTTGCTGCTGGGCTGGGGCACATTTTCCATGAGAGTCTGAGCATTCACTCCTCTGCATTAATGAGTCCCATGCAAGCTGCTGTCCATGGGTGTTTCTGCTTGCACAGCTTGCAGAATGGTCACAGGAATATCAACCCTGTACTCTTCTGGCACTTCACACAAATTGGGATTTGTGACAAAACACGGCACAGTCCCTCCAGTTAATACTGAGAATAATCAGGAAAGCAAGGCTTGAGTGTCCAGCACAATTTCACTGGAGCCGAGTGAATTCCATTCGTTGCATTTGGAAATTGCATTTGGCTGAAATACACAAATTCCTCCATCTCAAACAGCTTCTGATTGTCAGCTTGAATTTGCCGAACATTTTCAGCTGGGAGAAAAAAAGAAGAAAAAAGGAAATTTGATGGCTTAATATATATAGGGACGTGGGCGATACCTGTCAGTCACCCCATCCAGGGCTGGGCCACAACACACAGCCCTGGGGAGAACATCAAGGCAGGGACCGTGGGCAGAGCTGGCCTGGGGAACTCACAGCAGGAATGCTAAGCTCTCCTCACTGGCTGGATTACTCTTATGGAAATAATTTCACAGAAATTATTAAATTATAATTATAAAATTATAAAAAATTCAGTTGGAGTCTGCATAGATTATAAAATACTTGAGTTGTAATAAAGCAGTGTTTCTTACAGTCTTATTTGAAAAATAATTACATTAGTCTAGGAAAATAGYGAAGTGAACTGAACAAAGGCAATGCTGTGAAGAGGGGAACAGGGCTTGTATTTCAGACACAGGACAGTGAGGGCTCCACAGGCAGGATCCTCTGAACCCCCTCACCTGGGGGGTGAATACAATGAAGCAAGACATGGTAATCAGCTCATCTGTGAGGTGCCCATCGTGGAGTGATTTGGAGGTAGAAAAGGAGCAGGGGAGAGTAGAAGGAGAGTTCCTACGTCATATCCAGTTCTTCCTCTGTTTTTTTGTATATGGAAGGGACGGAGTGGATGGTGGATGGTTCACTGCAGACAACATCTGCCTGTGCTGATATTTCTGCACAGGCTAGTGAGCTTAAGAATTGTAAATTAACGGTTTGGAATGTCACTGACAGGGTTTTAAAGTGGGGTGTCAGCATTTGCTTAACGAGAGTAAAAGGGAGGCAAACAGAATTCACCATGTGACTCTCAGACAGGATCTGGGGGATAAYGGCAAATTCATTTTAGGAGTGAGATAATCTCACTCTCATGCAGCAGTGGTTTGGATAACTGAGGAACATGGATTGTGTTTTCCAGGTAGGGTTTGAGCCATTCCAGCCCTGCAGGAATTTGCTGTAATGCACAGCAGGACTCCTCAGCTGTGCACGAATCCCAAGAGCCTTGAGAAGAGAGGCCTTTCCTGGGGAGGTGGATCAGAGCCTGGAATCTTGCTCTCAGTTTTTGCATCTCAATGTTTCCCCTTGCCCTCCCTGCAAAGAYATCCAGGCCTTCACCTTAACATTGTTCTGTCCAGCAGGATTTGGCAGGTGGAAAAAAATTTGGTACATTTTGAATTGCCACCAAAGTGGGTTTTTTGGTCAGCACCGTCCYCTGGACAGGTCTCAGCAGAGATGGCATCGATTGCTGCCACATCTCCGAGACTGACATTTTTCATCCCACTCAGAATACAATTTCTTAGTGAATAAAATATGTATTGAAAAGCACTGGGCAGAGAAATAGAAAAATACTCTTATTAATGAGAAATTTTGTATGCTGCAATTTAGTTGCCGCATCAACCGGATCCTGGAGGCCCCCCGGGGGAACGCGCTCCTGGTCGGCGTGGGAGGCAGTGGGAAGCAGAGCCTGACCCGGCTGGCAGCCTTCCTCAGCTCCCTGGAGGTCTTCCAGATCACCCTGAGGAAAGGGTATGGCATCCCTGACCTGAAGGTAGGTGACTTCAAAGGCTGAGGTGGAGGGGAAGGAAGTAAAGGGCAGAATTTGCCCTGAAAACTTGTTGGATATTGAGAGACAGAACTGTGGAAATGCCAGAGGGCTGAGCATGAGCCCAGGGGTGCCCGGGGGGCAAGAAGGCCAAGGGCACATGGGCTGTGCCAGCCATGGGGTGGTAGCAGGGCCAGGGCAGTGCCCGTCCCTTGTGCTGGCCCTGCTGAGGCACCTCCAGTGCTGGGGGCAGCTGTGGGCCCCTCGGGACAAGAAGGACATGGAGGGGCTGGAGCGTGTCCAGGGAAGGGACCAGAGCTGGGGAAGGGGCTCGAGCCCCAGGAGTGGCTGAGGGAGCTGGGGGGGCTCAGCCTGGAGAAAAGAAGGCTCAGGGGGGACCTTCTGGCTCTGCACAACTCCCTGACAGGAGGGGGCAGCCAGGGGGGTTTGGGCTCTGCTCCCAGGGAACAAGAGACAGGATGAGAGGGAACAGCCTCAAGCTGTGCATGGGAGGTTCAGGTTGGATATTGGGAAAATTTCTTCCCTGAAAGGGCTGTCCAGCCCTGGCACAGCTGCCCAGGGAGGYTTGGAGTCCCCATCCCTGGAGGGATTTAAAAGCCATGTGGATGTGGCACCTGGGGACGTGGGTCAGTGGTGGCCTTGGCAACTCTGGGGGAACAGCTGGACATGATGAACTTAGAAGGCTCTTCCAACCTCAATGATTCTGTGATCCTGAGATAGTGAAATGCTCCAGGCACAACGTGATGCTGTGGAGAGGAGCAGATGCCTTGCTGGAGTGGCAAGGACACCTTCCACTATCCYAGGTGGCTCCAAGCCCCATCCAACCTGGCCTTGGATGCTTCCAGGGATGGGGCAGCCACAGCTTCTCTGGGCAACCTGTGCCAAGGCCTCACCACCCTCACAGTCAGGAATTTCTTCCTAAATTAAATATAGATTAATTTTTTTTCCTCAACTATGGAAGAGCAAGACAGTGACAGATTTCCCTGTCTGCCATTGGCCCTTCCTGATGTCATCATTGATCTCATCCAAATTTCCAGTAATGAAAGTAGCAAATTATTCTTTTGGAAAATGCATATGTTCGCTGAATTTCTAAGAGAGATTCTGAACCATTGTCCAGTATATTCCTTCAGGATCCCCCTTGTGTGTGGTAGCTTGCTTGGAGCAGGAAGGAAAGGATGGAGGCTCAGCTGGATGAACATCTTCCAACTCAAACTATTCTATGCTGATTTATCTCATGAACAATTTGGATTTCAAAAAGATGGTGTCCTTCATCAGAAGGATGCTGTTGCCTTTGAAATTAAGCAGCTTTTCCATGCGAGCAGGCATGGGAACATGGACAACCACAGTCCCCACCGCCAGGGACTGCACTGAGTCTTCAGCCACATCCTGCTGACCTCTGTGTTTCAGCCACAGGCATTGCAGTGCTGGCCGGGACATTCTCCTGAATTTCTGTGTTACGCAGACCTGGGCGTGATGTCCAGTSCCACTTGGTAATGTGTGACAATGACAGCAGCAATGAACTGCCCCACTGACCCAGAGGGCTCGACCACGGAGGTGGAGAGCGACCCAAGTGCAGTTTCATGCCAATAAATTGCAATTGTTTTGTTCTCAGTGACTGGGAAGGTCCTGACTTATCCCAGTGGTAGGTCTGGTGCCCTGCCCGTGCTTTGCAGAATGTAGGTGCAACCCCCGTGGTTTCCCCCCTCCAGGCAGACCTGGCACAGCAGTTCGTGCAGGCTGGGCTGAAGAACGTGGGCAGCGTGTTCCTGCTGAGCGACGCGCAGCTGCCGGACGAGCGCTTCCTGGTGCTGCTGAACGACTTCTTGGCATCAGGTACTGCCCTCTGCTCTGCTTCCTCCTCACCCCCTCCTCAGTGGAGTCTGGCTCCCGGCAGCACCYGGAGTTCTACAATATCCAGAGGGACAATAATGGAATGAGCTGGAAGTTACATGGGTTGAGCTCTCRAGTAAAAGCCGTGCCGAGCCTCCCTGGGGAGGGACACTCCAACAGCTGGGAGATTCCTCGTCTTTCCCTCATGTCTTGTACCTGTTTCTCCATGAGTCAGGGAATACTGCACACAGTTGTTATGTGCCATGTCTGTTGGGATATTGCAGCTGAGGGCAGAGCCAAAGGAATGCATGGCCAGGTGAGGAGTTTCACCTGTGGATCTCACGCATCCACCTCATAAATTAAGCTTATTTCTGGGTAGAATATTTGAYTGGAGTATCTGTGAGCTGGTGGATGAAGCAAAGCCACTGGGTGACCATGTCTGTGTGTGTCACCCGGCTGCTTATCCCATGACAGTCCTTTTCCTGTTGTTTCTCCAGATGCATTTAAGGTTTTTTAGTTGCTGCTCACCAGAAGCATTGCAGAGCAATCGCTGCCCATGCCAGGGCTCTGTTTCCCTGCAGAACACAGCACAGGTGTGTGTGAAAGAGCATCCCCATGCCAGGTGTGCCACAGTTCCTGGGCACCTGGGAGTGCAGGCTGTGTCACTGGGACTGTGGGAGGACACCTGCAGTGGGCACATCTCCTGCTCCCTGGTAAATCCCTGGCCCTGGCTCCCTGCCGCTTGGTGCCTTGTTTACGAGTTGGGTGGGGAAGGTGCCACCTGGTCCAGGTGCCCTCCAGGGACGGGGAGAGGTGAGGAATCAGCAGCACAACTGTTGGTAAATAGCTCCAGAGGTGACATATCTGGCTATAAATGGGTGGCCAGATGGTTTCAGCAGCAAACCAGCTCTGCCTGTGATGATTCTGTAACCAGGAGCAAGGAGAGGGGCTGGTGTGGAGGGCAGGGAGGAGTTCCCACCAATTCCTGCATGTGGTGGACCTGCACAAACACCTCATGGCTGAAGGTGAAGCTCAGGAGAGAGCTGAGGTTCTTCAGCCTGGAGAAGARAAGGCTCTGGGGAGAACTTAGAGACCCTTCCAGTGCCTAGAGAGGCTCCAAGAGGGCTGGGGAGGGACTTGGGACAAGGGGCTGATGTGACAGGACAAGAGGCAATGGTTTTAAACTGGCAGAGGTCAGGTTTAGAGTAGATGTTAGGAAGAAATGCCTCCTTGTGATGGTGGTGAGGCCCTGGCACAGGGTGCCCAGAGAAGCTGTGGCTGCCCCTGGATCCTTGGAAGTGTCCAAGGCCACGGCAGGGGGTGGAATGGGATGGTCATCAAGGTCCCTTCCAACCCAGCCCATGCTCTAGGTCTGTGATTCCTTGTCCTGCAGCRAGGGACGGGCTGAGCAGCCGGGCTTTGGAGTGTCCCAGTCAGGTCACGCTGGCTTGGAAARGCAGCAGCTTTTCCTGGGTTTGCACTGTGGGGAGTGGGGACAAATAAGATGTCCCTTCCCAAAGTCCCTGAGGCAGCATAGAAGACTGAGATTCCCCAGGAGGTGAGCGAGATGCCTCTGGCTGCTCTCTGCTCTGCAGCCTGGCTTTTCTGTTTTTCTTCCTTGTTTCACTTGTTATCATCATCTAGAAAGCTAGAACAAAATATACCTTTTAATCTTTCTTATAAATGAACAGATTTCTGCTTAGTGTATTTCCCTAAGTGATTAGTGCTCATATTGGAAGTATCTGACTCAATAATGATGATTTTAATCAAATCAGAAGCCAGAAAGGAAGTGAATATGTGATAAATTAAGGAAACACTAAAAAAAAAATTTGGTTGGGTGCATTTTTGGCAATCAACTGCTTAACTATTAACTTTCAAAAGTTTTTACAAGATTTCTAACTTTTAAAATGTTTTGTTGATGTGGCAGTTATTYGGCCTGCTAGAAATGGCCCTGAACAGCTGCAGAAATTTTACATGTAATTAATGCATTTGCAAAACTGCAATGATTTTATACCACATATAGCATGTTAGGGATTTGATTATTTCTTTTGTAATTTAATTAGACCGCAGAGCTAAAAAAACTGGATTTTCTGTACCTTGACTCTATTCCATGTTCCTTTCCCTTATGCCTTTATAAGGAGGTGTTTATTTTTCAGCAGAATGACCTTCTGTGCCCCTTGGCTGCTGCTGGGGCCCAGGGGCAGCTGGTGCAGTGGTTTCACCYGAGGAAGGGACTCCCCTGAGCCCTGGAGAGGGAGGCAGCTGCTTCCCTTTGCTCCAAGACCACACCACGCAGACCAGCAAACCTAAGCGTGCCCTCTTGTCCTAGGGGAAATCCCGGATCTCTTCCCTGACGATGAAGTTGAAAACATCATCAGCAGTGTGAGGAATGAAGTGAAAGGCCGGGGGCTGGTGGACTCCAGGGAGACGTGCTGGAGGTTTTTCATAGAGCGTGTTCGACGGCAGCTGAAGGTGAGAGAGAGGAGCGATCAGGCCCTCCCGGTCCCCCGTGTGCGGGTGTGAGGGCTGGAGATGCTCCGGGCTGCCCCGGGGGGAGGCTGGSCTGCAGCCGGGGGGGTTTTGCTGCCGGGTCCTGGCATGGAGGGGCACTGGAGTGCGGGACACGCTCTCTGTGTCAKCACTGGGGGCCTGCAGACAGTGCCAGGGCTCCAGGGCAGGGGCTGCTGCTCCCTCAGCGGGCGGTGAGGGATCCTGCCGTGGCAGGGGCTGCCGGGCCAGAGCCCCACTCGTGCCCCGGCCCTGCCCCGTGCCCGCAGGTCGCGCTGTGCTTCTCCCCCGTGGGCTCCCGGCTGCGGCGGCGCTGCAGGAGGTTCCCGGCCCTGGCCAGCGGCACCACYATCGACTGGTTCCACGCGTGGCCCCGCGGCGCCCTCGAGTCCGTCAGCCTCCGCTTCCTGCGCGACGCGGGCGCCCTGCAGGTGAGCGGCCAGCGCGGCCCTGCCGCGGGGCCCTGGGCTGGGCCGCGGCTACCGGGCGGCCGGGGCTGGTCACGGCCGGGACGGGCTCCGTGTCCCACACCGGGCGGGCACTGCTGCGCGGAGGGTTTGCTGCCCTGGATTGCCCTCCAGGTTCCACCCGGGATAGCCAGTGTCTATGCGGAGCGGCATCACTGGCAGCACTGAAGTGCATCAAACTCAACCCAACCATCCTTGAGGCACGTTCCAGGTTTTTGGAGAGGGCCATGGGCCTTGGCAGCAGAGCCACGGGCACCACGCTCCCGTGTGCTGGGACTGATGGCACTGCCAGGGAAAGGAYRGCTCTGCCAGCACAGAGGCAGCTSCAAACCTGGGACTGATGGCACTGCCAGGGAAAGGATGGCTCTGCCAGCACAGAGGCAGCTGCAAACCTGCCCAGAAAATAACCCGATGCTCATTACCACTGCAGGGAACACATGCTCTGCTTTCCTCACTTGTGGCTGAGCCTCTGGAATTCTCAAGGGCAAACATAGGTCAAGTTCTTATTGTTGACAACCTGCTACTAGATTAAAGGAGATTMATTTCTGTTTATTTAGTTTTTCTGGGCAGGATTTAGGAAGAATAAAGTCTACAACGTTTCTTCTTAGGAGTGTGCACTTTTCCCATTTGTACAGAAGAAAAGCCCAAATTTATACTTAAAAGAGCTGTTATTTTGTGGAGAAATTGGTTGGAATAAGATAACRTGTGAGATAAAAAGATATAAAAAGAGGTATAAAGTACATGAGCAACAAAGTTATTTTAGAGATAACAGTGAGAAGGGATCAGCTTAGGTGTTACATCCTGAATTGTGCTGCAGCAGAATGAAAAGTTACCAGATTCCTTTATATTCAGCACAGACCTGTGTTATATTTAGTTTTCTATTTAAAATAGTTTCTCCTTGTCTTCGCATCTTACCTTTAGGATTCAGTGAAAGATTCAATAAGCAAATTCATGGCCCACGTCCACATCAGYGTCAATGAGATGTCCCGGCTGTACCTGAGCAACGAGCGCCGCTACAACTACACCACCCCCAAGTCCTTCCTGGAGCAAATCAAACTCTACCAGAACTTGCTGCTGAAAAAGGACAAGGATTTAAAGGCAAAAATGGAGCGGCTGGAGAATGGCCTGGAGAAGCTCAAGAGCACTTCTGCTCAGGTAACAACCCTCTGGGGTTCAAAGGGGTTGGTTTTCCTTGTTTCTCTGTTGGAGCATCTCTGCATTCTGGCTCGAGGGAGAGCTTTACAGGCTGAGACTGCACAGGGAAAAAATTTGTGCTGGATCCTGGCTCTAGTCTGGCTTGAGCTGGGTTCCTGGAGCAGCTGAAGTGATGCTCTGTACTGGAAAGGAGAATGGAGAGACTGGAGTGTGCCCAGGCTCTGCTGTTTGGGAGATAASTGAAAGATCTCGGTAAATAAAATGAGATTGGGATCCAGCTGACTCTGTCATCCTCTTTTAATGGTTAAATTTCAGCTGCGGTGACAACACAGCTTATAAAATACAGGATAATCMGTGATTTTTGGAGTTGCATCCAGGAAATCTACAATAACTTCAGCAAGACTCTTTCAAACTAAAGAGTGCATGCTGTTAAAATGAGGCTGATGTTCATTTTTCCTTCCATTATGTTGTTATGTTATGTTATCCATCTTTAAGGAAAGCTAATACACATTTGAAATGTACATTAGTCATCCCCAAATCCCCCTGCTAAGGAGTCACACTGGCACTCTCCTGTGGTAATGACTACAAGTTGTTCTGGGTGTTTCCCAAACCTCTCTGCAGTGACACCTACATCTGTTGCTAAACTCCCATTTTTCTCTCCATTTCATATTCTATTAACTCTTACAAATGTTTACTTACAAATTTCTGTAGTGGCAAATGGGCCTCTCCCGAAGCTGCTCTGGAGAAAAGCAGGGGCTGATGAGAATGAAGGACTGGCAGGTCCATCCCCTTCATCCATCTGCTCTGGGAAGTGCTGGGGGCATCAATCACGTCGGCCACGCTCCAGGGGACACGCGCCTGCCTGCAGGGTGATGGATGGGCTCTGCTGGGGCCTCCCAGAGCTGATATCTCCATCTCACTTCCAACAGTCGCTGTTCTCACGGAGCAGGGCAGGTCTGTGAGGACACAGGAGGGGGGACCATGTGTCATGTCCCCTTGGCAGGGTTGGGCAGCTGCTTTGGAAGGAAGTGGTAGCAGAGAGCACCAGTGGCACCCATGGCCATGCCCTCACTGCCCAGCACACCTCACCTCACCTGTGGAGGCAATAGCTCTGATGAACTATGAGGTGGTGCTGTTGTTTGAGGATTCCCCAGAGTAGGATAAGATGGATTAGGTTTATTTTTGTATTGGGAGCAACTAATATGAAACTAATCTCTTGAGAACAAGTTCCTGTGTCTGTTGTCACACAGGGGGACCTTTCTGTATTCTTCAGGCATCTCTTCAGTGGGTGCTGTGTGGGCAGGGCTCCCTAAGGAGCCACAAAGCAGGTGCTGAGTGGTGGTGGAGGACTGGGGAGGCAGCGGGAAGGATGGGAAAATCAAATCACAAGAAGGGGGAAAGAGCACAAGGTTTGTGTCTGATTGGAGTGAGGCTGGGGTGAGAGGTGCCTGCTTGTGCAGTTAATTAAGATGCAGAGCAGTGAGGACAAATATGACAAATTCAAGTCTAAAATTAGCCCTGGGGGCCTAAAATTAAACACCTAAATTATCAGATGTGCGCAATAGTCAAAACTGCTGCTGATTTGAAAGTGGAGTGTGGATATTTATCAGTATTGGAAATCATACCAGAATGTTCAATCTTGAATATGGATTTTAAAGTCTGAACTTTACATTCACRCACGTAAATGCTTGGTCTTGGGGCTGAGGAAGTGACAAGTCTTCTCTCTCCCTCAGGTGTGTTACCTGCAGGTTGTGCTCATGGTGCTTGGAAGTGAAATGCTGGGGGGGTATTTTCAAAGCAAAGGTGGAGGGGTTGGATCCCTGGGTATCACCTGGTGGTGCCTCAGCTCTGRGGACTGGTGCTCATCATTGGCATTCTCCAGGGTCCTGCAGCTCAGATGCCATGATGAGTTAAGGATGAGGTTTCTGTGTTTGTGTAGACTCAGTGTGGCCTCAGCACGAGGGGCTGTTGTGCCAGGAGTTGCAGGTATTTTTGACTTTGCTGGTCCAGTGTCAAAATAACCTCTCTGCCTCCTTTTACTGTTTTCCCCTCTACTCCTTTTGTTTTTCCTTTGGAGATTTGGACATCTTGATGCTGTTGACCAACTTTCCTTCTACTGAAATGTTTTCCAGCAGCTTACAACCATCTCTCCCTGCAGACAGCATCATCCTCAGTACTCAGAAAAGCCGAAGCCTCCTTCCTATTAGGACATAATGGATTGGGAAGATGTGTGGGATGAGTCATTTGTTTTTCAGAGTGCTGTGTACCACGAAGAGGTCAGCGCCCATTGCTGAGTAATTCTGAGGATGGCTTTGGTTAATATTGCWTCACTGGATTCCAGATTTGACTCTGGCTGGTGCTATCAATTAATCACTGACCTTTGTGATGTATTTTGTGTTCTTGAAACAGGGCAGGGACAATCAGATACAATGAGTCTTCTGGGAGCCTGCCCTCCAGGTTTTCTTCTCTTTAATAATTTTTCTCATGCGTTCTGGTGCTAGGCAAGGGCTTCTCCCTTCCCTTCCGTGCTGAAGTCACAGCACATTACCCTTGAATCTCTCATTTGCTTTGCTCTTTCCACCTCACATTACTAATTGCTTATCAGATTGTTCTGCACTCAGGAAGCTGCTCACAGGTTTCTCACAGAATCACAGAATGGTTTGGGTTGGAAGGAAACTTAAAGATTATCCAGTCCCACCCCCTGCCTTGGGCAGGGACACCTTCCACTATCCCAGSTTGCTCCAAGCCCYGTCCAACCTGGCCTTGGACACTTCCAGGGATGGGGCAGCCACAGCTTTTCTGGGCACCCTGTGCCAGGACCTCCCCACCCTCACAGGGAAGGATGTCTTCCTGATATCCCGTCTAACCCTGCCCTCCTGCAGTTTAAAGTCATTCTGCCTTGTCCTGTCACGGCAGGCCCTTGTACATAGTCCCTCTCCAGCATTCCTGCTTTTTTAAAATCCTGACAGTGTAGCCAGTCATTTCCCCTTCCTTTGTTTTGTGTTCTTGGCAGAGCATTGTCTGTTCCCCTGGGCTGAGCTTACGGCTGCTCTTTGTGGAGCTGTCGAGTGCCCGTGGATTTTAATCCCCTGCTTGTTTTGTGCTGGCCGTGTAAGCCCCTGGAGCTGCCGTTTGTGTGAATATCCAGCACACAAAGGCTGATTCCTGGGCACAAGGTCACGAGCCATATCTGCCATCAGCAGAGCCCACTTCAATTTCCTGCAGCCCCCGAAGATGTGGAGCTGAACAAGGAGCTGCTGCTGGGTCTGTCACACGAAGGGATTATGTGCTCATGTGAGTCCGGATTTACAGCCGTGCCTTTGTCCTGGTGAAAGCAGTCCCACAGTGCCAGGCAGCAGGAGGTGGTGATGGATGAAGGGCGTGTGGAGAGTCCCGAGGAACTACTCTCCATGTGAAGCTGATGCCAAACGTCAGTAGCTTCAGTTTATAGATTGAAAATTGTGCTCTCTCTTCTGCTGTCAAAATGGGTATCACCAAATGCAAGTGTCTGGCTTCCTTTCTAGCGGGTGTTTTTGTGTAGGTAAAGATGTGCCCCAGGAGCTCTAAGTGGTGCTTTATGAGTCTGAGATCAGGCAGTGAAAGCCTCCGTGGTCTGCCCAGAGTCTGGGTAAATTCACTGAAATGGGGTTTTTAGCAGGAGACTTTGGGTCTGCAAGTGAGGGCCTGGGTGAGCTTCCCCTGTGCAAATGCTGGCCAGGGCTCCTGGGTGTGAGCAGCTGCTTGGGGGAGCAGCCTGTGAGGAGCTGCCACCACTGCCACGGTGGTGCCCTCCTGGCTGCCACCTCGAGGGGAGGCCCCTTCTCAAGCTCATCTGACGTTGCATTTAAAGCCCCTTGAGCCTTGGAGCTCTGCCGAGGGCTGGACTTGTCAGCAGATCCTAACTTTAAGCTTTCTGGAGTGAAAAATGATGTTAGAAAGAAATTCTTCCCTGTGAGAGTGGCGAGGCCCTGGCACAGGTTGCCCAGAGAAGCTGTGGCTGCCCCATCCCTGGAAGTGTCCAAGGCCAGATTGGAGCAACCTGGAATAGTGGAAGGGGAGGCAGGGCAGTGGAACAGGATGAGCTTTGAGGTCCCTTCCAACCCAAAACATTCCATGGTTCTGTGATTCCTGCCACAAGCCTGTAGGACTGATGGTTGCAGAGCAGGGACTGTGTGTGGGGCACAGGCTGGAGGGTGGGGAGTGGCAGAGTGTGCCTCGGTGGGCAGGAGGCTTGGGCAGTGCTGGTTCCTGCTCACAGGCTCTCCTCAGAACCACCTTGTGGGTTGGTTTGCTGGTGGAGAGGTTGAGAAGCTGAAGTATGGCTGRACTGTAGCCCTTGCCATCTCCCCAGAAAGACACAGCACCTGCACACCTCTGTACAGGGGGCTGTGACACCAGAGCTTATGTTCAAAGCTGCTGGCTCTGGTTTTACAGTGACAGAAGCTTCCTGCAAGTGCCTGGTCTGTGATGGGGCTCCTGGGCTGTATGAAATCATCCCAAGAATATGTGAAATATGCTTCCCCTACTTCCCACTGGATCCTGCTCGAAGCAATGTCTGTGTTGCCCCGGTCCCTGGGTCCAGGCGCAGGGGTGGCACAGCTCCCAGAGCAGGGATCGTGCTGGGGCTGGGCTCTCTGCCCGGGCTCCTCGCTGCTACCAGGCTGCTCTGGAGTGTGGACCATGTGCATGGGCTCAGCAGCCATGAGCAAAGGCAGCAGCAGGCTCTTGCCAACAGCTGGAAATGTTCCCCTGCACTGCCAGGACATTTGCCTACAGCCAGGCCCTCCCTGCTCTCAGGTCCCTCTGCAGTGGGAGCCCCTGCTGGGCAATGGGGAGCATGCTGGACAGCCCAGCTCCCACTCCTGTCTCTTCCCTGCAGGTGGATGAGCTGAAGGCCAAGCTGGCAGCCCAAGAGGTGGAGCTGAAGCAGAAGAATGAGGATGCTGACAAGTTGATCCAGGTGGTGGGGGTGGAGACGGAGAAAGTGAGCAGGAAAAAAGCTGTGGCTGATGAGGAGGAGCGGAAGGTGGCACTCATCACTCAGGAGGTGGAGCAGAAGCAGAAGGACTGTGAGGAGGACCTGGCCAAGGCTGAGCCTGCCCTGGCAGCTGCCCAGGCTGCTCTCAACACCCTCAACAAGGTAGGGTGAGGATGCCCATGGGAGGACCAGTGTTCTTCCTCTGCCTTGGGAGAGAGGGGCTGTGTCATCTGATGGCCCAAGTTTTAGGCATTGTATTGTCCCTCCTCCAGCATCCTCCCTGCTGGTCCGTATGGGGTTCCTGGTGGAACTCAGAGCACCCACAAGGCTGCACYGTGTTCCCCTTCACTCATCGCCATGGAGAGGAGCAGACAAACTGGTCCAAAGGCAGATGCCACTGGGAAGATGTGTAATTGGGAGATAAGGATTGCTCTGATTGCAGGAGATTGGCTTTGGAGAGCCTTTTTGTACCTTGGAAGGTTTGTCCTTCAAGCGTGCTCCAGGGGTTCCTGTTTGGAGCCCGAGACTTTGCGATGTGCCCGCAAGATGGACCTGCAATGATCTGCAATTTATTTTGGCCTGCATTTCATGCAGTGTCCCGGAGCAGCAGCTTCCCACTGCACACAGGGCACACAGTGCTGCAGCTGGAAAACCACAGCTGTTCCCATCTCACAGCAAGGCCTCAAACCACAGCTCAGTCAGAGCCCTGCTGGGAACAGGAAAGCACCTCAGAATCACCCAGAACAGGGTTTCTGTTGGATCAGCTTTTGGGAAGGATGTTGCTTTGCTGCACTCACGTGTGCTTTGGCTTTTGGTCATGGGAGGGAAAGCACTGTGCAAAAGGAAGGTGTTTGTCTCTSCATTAGCTCCAGTTTCGTCCTGGAGCTGTAGAATCTCTCATTAGGCGTAGATTGGGGAAATGCTGGGATTTTCTCCRGGGAACTGTAAAGAGCAGTGGAAGCCATGGTCTCCTTCACCTACTGATTGGAAAGGTATCAAGAGAGCCTGACCTGCTCGCTGACATGAATAATTAGCAATGTTTATATGTGTATATGTAGTTTCTGCCCAATTATCYCAGTCATCTTACTTGGACAGCACAGTTATATGCAAATTAATAAGGAAAACAGTGAGAAAAGCTGTTGAGTAGAATCCAGTGATAAGTACAAGTAGTCGGTGAGGATGTGGATACATGGACRTTTCTGTGACAGTGTCACCTGTCAGTGCAGAAGAAGAGCAGCCATGGCCATTGGGACATGCACAGGCTGTGTGGAGAGGGAGTGCGAGCGGATGGCTTTGCAGTAATCCCAGGGGAAGGAGCAGGGCTGTGGGTCAGCAGCAGCCAGTGGCCCTCACTGGGGAGAGTTTAGTGTAAAGCTCAGCTCCCTGGAGGAGACAACTGCTCAAAGGCCACAGGTCTCTGCCACTGCTGTGTGACACCAGGCTGGCACCTGAGCTGGCACCCAGGCTGGCCGGGCATGATGTGGGCACGTCCGTGGTCCACACAGATGAATGGGCCAGGGATGTTTTGGCTTATTTCCAGGACTCCCAGGGCAGTAACCCAAGGGATCTGAGTTTCTGTCAGGCCAGAGATCCTGCGTGCAGCAGGGGTTTGCAGCAGGGGAGAGGAGGGGCAGCGCGAGGTAGTGGAGGAGCATTGGGCAGCCATAGGTGGACCTGTTTCTTTCGGTGAGATAGAGCCCTGGGGGAAAGCCAGGCAGGGGTGGCAGTCGGGAGGTGTCACCTTCCCTCATGGGCACCCATAGCAGTTTGTGCCCATATGAATTCCACCGTGTGAGTTCCCCAGGGCTGCGTGGATGGTTCGATGTGGATGTGCTCTGCTGCTGCCGGGGACATGGCTGTGCCGTGGGAGCTCACAGCACCCAGGGCTGCGTTCCCTGGSGTTCCCAGCCATCCCCTCCTCCCACGCTGCTGGTGCAGAGCTCTGTGTGTGTGGTGAGGAGCACCTGAGCCCCGCTGAACCCACGTGCTGCTCCCCCATCACTGCTGCGGCCGGAGCAGCTGCTGCTCATGGGCAGGTACCAGGAACAAGGGCCTGGGGTGGTTTTGGTATGCAAATTATTCCAGCAAAACTGGAAATCATCGAATCATAGAATATCCTGCGTGGGAAGGGACCCRCAAGGRTCACCCAGTCCAACCCCTGGCCCTGCACAGACACCCCAGCAATCCCACCCTGTGCATCCCTGAGAGTGGTGTCCAAATGCTCCTGGAGCTCTGGCAGCCTTGGGGCCGTGCCCATTCCCTGAGGAGCCTGGTCAGTGCCCACCACCCTSTGGGGGAAGAACCTTTTCCTGATCTCCAGCCTGACCCTCTCTGGCACAGCCCCAGCCGTTCCCTCACGTATAAACACTGCCCTTGGTCAGTGTGTCTGGGTGAAGGGGCCRCACCACGAGCGTTTCCTCCTCATTGGCTGCACCCTGAACCCAAYGTGATTCCTGCTCCTGTGTTTGTGGTGGAAGGATCATCTTTCTGATGCTTTAAATAATCCCTTTTGGTGTCTTCGGAACCCTCTGTAGCCACACTGCTCTCAGGAGAGCTGGCCCTGCTCAGCCTTCAGCAGGATTAGTTGTGTTCCTGACAGTTTAAACTTTCCTTTTCCTTTGTTTTCTGTGTAAGCAAAGAAGTGACTGTGGACTGGCTCGGCCTGGCTTTGGCTGTGTGGGTGGGACCTGCTGCAGCCCCTCAGTCCCTGCTGTGCTGGTAATGCCTTTTGCAGGGCTTGGTAGCAGCRACAGTGACTGAGGCTTTAAACTGAGAGGCTATTTGAAGTGTTATGGAAAGATAAGGATATACATATATGAGATAATTACATATATGTATAAGATAATTAAGATAATTATTATATGAACCATGATGAACGGTGTGTGGGTTGTGATACACCCAGTGCAGAGCACCTGCAAAATAAAAAAATGCAAACCCAGATGTGATAGTGAGTTTAAAAACTTSAGAAATCAGGGTTTAGAGACAAAAATGCCCTTTTAGCTACTTCAGTGCAGTTTGGCTGTGAGGATGCCTGGGCTCTTTCTCAGCAGCTGCATTCCTGGGTCCTGAGGGTTGCAGGACATGGGAATCAGAGGATCATTTTGGCATTGTCATCTCAGCTCCTGTTGGAGGGAGCATGAAGGGAAGCTCTGAAGGCTGTTTTAGAGTGGCTGGGGGCTATTTCTATAGGTTTCTTTCTTCTTTATCCCAGTCTTCTGAGAGGCCATAAAACCTCCTGCTCCCCCAGGCAGCAGGGAAAAGGTGGGAGTCTGGGGAGCAGCAGTGTGCTGTGCTGGCCCCAGGTGGGATGTCAGGAGCAGGGTGCACGGAGCACGTGTGCTGCAAGCATGCAGAGCACGGACCTAAAGGCAGCCCTGCTGGGGCCGAGAGGAGCCCAGTTTATCAGACTGATAGCTCGGGAGCCTGACTCTGTTAGTGGCAAAATGAAAAGAAAGCCCATTCATTTTTATCTAACAACGTTGTTTTCCCCTTTTCAGACCAATCTGACCGAGCTGAGGTCCTTTGGGTCACCTCCTTCTGCCGTCAGCAACGTCACCGCGGCCGTGATGGTGCTGACGGCGCCGGGAGGGAAGATCCCCAGGGACAGGAGCTGGAAGGCGGCCAGAGCGGCCATGGCCAGGGTGGACGGCTTCCTGGACTCCTTGGTCAAGTTCGACAAGGAGAACATCCACGAGAACTGCCTCAAAGCCCTTCAGCCCTATTTGCAAGACCCCGAGTTCACCCCCGAGTTCGTGGCCACCAAGTCCTCGGCGGCGGCCGGGCTGTGCTCGTGGGTGCTGAACATGGAGCGCTTCCACCGCGTCTTCTGCGAGGTGCAGCCCAAGCGGCAGGCGCTGGCCAGGGCCAACGCCGAGCTGGCCGCTGCCCAGGACAAGCTGGCCGCCGTCCAGGCCAAAATCGCCGTGAGTGCCCCCGGGGGGACCCGTCTGGGGAGAAATCCTCTCCTTTGGGGAGAGCTGCTTCTCTGCTTGTGTGGTTTTAAGCAGGGAGTGGGAAAGGTTTCTGGGTTGCAGGGTGTTCTATCCCTCCTGTTGCACAGGCAGCCCAGAGACCCCCCCGTGCCCTGGGCTGAGCCCCCAGCGTGGGCAGCAGGGGAGGGGGGATTCTGCCCCTCTGCCCCACTCAGGTGAGACCCCACCTGCACAGCTGCCCCAGGCCCGAGGCCCAACAAAAGAAGGATGTGGAGCTGCTGGAGGAGTCCAGAGGAGGCCATGGATCCCTCTGCTAGGGAGCCAGGCTGGGAGAGCTGGGGGTGTTCACCTGAAGAAGAGAAGGCTCCATGGAGACGTCAGAGACCCTTCCAGTGCCTAAAGAGGCTCCAGGAGAGCTGGAGAGGGACKTGGGAGAAGGGCCTGAAGGGACAGGACAAACTAAAAGAGGAGAAATTTCGGTTAGATATATAGAAGTTCTTCCCTGTGACGGTGAGGAGGCCCTGGCACAGRTTGCCCAGAGAAGCTGTAGATGCCCCATCCCTGGAAGTGTCCAAGGCCAGACTGGACAGGGCCTGGAGCAAGCTGGGATAGTGGAAGGTGTCCCTGCCCATGGCAGGGGCTGGAATGAGCTGATCTTTACACTCCCTTTCAACCCAAACCATTCTGTGATTCTATTGTAGGATATTGCTGCTTTCTAAATTTCATCTGTTCTTCTCCAGCCTTGCCTGCACCTGAAGAGGAAAGGCTAATTATTAATTCTTTTTATTCCCACCTCATTTTTTAAGTGTAATTTATCTCTACTCATTGGTCCTCAGAAAAATCATGATCTCAAAGCAGTTCCCAGTGTCCTGCACGGGACAGGGACGGGKTACTGGAAGGTGATTCAGTGCTGGGAGCCCAGGGCTGGGCTGGCTCTGCACTCAGTCCCTGTTTGTGCAGGCTGACAACTGCTCTAGCAGAGCCTCATTTGTCACGGCACGGCTCCCTGGCAGCACATCTTGGATGTTATTTGGATTTTTGCTACTTAAAAAAAAAATYTAAAAATCTCTGAATAGAAGAAATTACAGCATGATTAAAAGTGCATTTCCACAGAGTGTAGAGTGAGGCCTTTATCATCTTCCTTCACAAAATTATCTCGATGTTAAAGCACATCCTGCTCTACCCTGCTTTTCTCCCTGCTCCCTCCTGGCATGATACCTGCTAAGAACAGAGTGTGGGATCCAGCTGCTCCAGAACCTGCCTGTTTTTAGGGTGCTTTGTCTCTGGGGTCTCTCTCTGGGAGTGAGGTCCCCTCCGTGGCCAGGCTGTTGGGCTGGACCTGCCGCTGGGACAGGGTCCCCGTGGGTGACCAAGGGCCAGCAGGTCCCTTTGCTCCCCTTGTGTGAGTGCTCACCCTGCCCCCAGCACATCACCCTGTTAGAAAAGACATCACTCTTTCGATGTTTTCAAGGGCTTATGATTCTTAAAATGCTTACTACACCTTTTAACTAAAAATAYGAAATCCCAGTGCCGAGCTCTCCGGTCGCCCCTTCCTGCTGCAGATGAAAGGAGGCACCTGAAGCAGGGATGGATTTAGAGGGCTTTGGTGTCTAATTCTCCCACCTCAGATGTGCAGTACAGTGCTGGGCAACTTTTTTCATCCCTTTATGCTGCTCTTTTCCAAAGCTTCTAATGCCCAAACTTYTTTTTTTTTTTTTTTTTTTGAAAGGAGTGGGATTTTGTTAAAGAAAGTTGCAATCTTTGGGGAGATTAGTGGTGCTCCTCTGGCATTCTCTTACAAAACTGCCTGGTTGAGGTGCCTTTCCCTCTCTGCAGATGGGTAATGATGCACTGCAGCGTGGGATGGATGTGGAGGTATATCCTTGCTTATCAAGCTGGGATATCTTGGATAGCTTCACTGCTGTGTCGTGATTCATACCTGCTCACAGCTGTCACAGGCTCATTTTTATTAATAAATGAGACTATTCTGATTGTCCAAAACATYAAGTACCTTCTGTCTCCTTTGCCTGCCTGGGAAATAAGGTGCCCTGGACRTGGGGCTGGTGGAGGTGGAAGCGAGGGGCTGCTCCCAGCTGCACACAGCTGGATTTGTGTGTCCCTGCAGGGTGCCTGGGGGGGCTCTGCAGGTCTGCTCTGTGTTGCAGACCAGATCTGTGTATATATTCAACAGATACTCAATTACCAGGTCGTGTTTTAATGGGTTATGATATCTCTGAGCCTTTGTAGGCGCACAGGTCCCTATGCACACAGGGACAGAAACTTTTTGTGTTAYTGTTCCAAGGCAGGTCAAGGAGAGACTGCTTTGTGTTTGCCAGTATCCAGGAGAGCTGCAGAGATCTSGAATATAATCCTATTTCATTTTCAGCTTTGTTTCTAGTGTGTAGCTCRGAGTTAAAGTGATTTACAAGCAGTTTAGCCTTAAGCAGTCTGCATTGGGTGCAGATAAAATCAATTATTACTTCTCTTATCAGAAGTGAAATGCTCCAAGTGCTTGTGGGAGCCRTTGATTTGGTTTGGATCCGAGTGTGAACAGCTCTGTCCAAGCAAAGGGCTCTTCAGCTTTTTCTGCAGGTGCTTTGGCCTCTTTCTGCCCCTCCCAGCCCAGTGCCTTGCACAGGACATGGTCCCACCTCCCTGGGGGCTCCTGGCACACACGTGGGCAGCTTTGAGAGCACAACAATGGTAGTGACTTGCTTGTTATATTCCTTTCTGCAAAGAGGGTAAGGCTTGGAGATGATTCAGGCAGAACTCCAGGAGCCCCTCGGGGTTTGAGCACAGCTTGGGGAATCAGCAGAGCCCCAAGGACTGGTTTGAGACAAGGGSCTGTAGCATCAGGAAATATCGAATTTGGGTTCATCAGCTGCCTGCTCGTTGCTCAGCCATAGCACCCCACATCAGGGCTCAGCCATAAACCCCAAATAAATTAATTTGGTGTGTCCTTTGCCTCTGCCCTGTGCTGAGGGGGTGAGTTCCAAGCAGCGACCCAGCCCAGCTCTGCTCTGTGCTGGCTCCTGGTGACAGCCCTGGGGGAGGAGCTGGGCCRGAGCTTGGCCAGCCCTGCCACAGGGCAGGGCAGCTCTGGAGAAGGGTTTGCCTTAGGATCATAGGATCCCAGAATGGTTTGGGTTGGAAGGGACCTTAAGGATCATTCCAGTTCCATCTCTCCTGCTATGGGCAGGGACACCTTCCAACAGCCCAGGTTGCTCCAAGCCCCATCCAACCTGGCCTTGGACCCTTCCAGGGATGGGGCAGCCACAGCTTCCCTGGGCACCTTGTGCCTCCCCACCCTCCCAGGGAACAATTCCTTCTCAATATCYCGTCTAACCCTGCACTTTGGCAGTGGGAAGCCATTCCCTGTGTCGTGTCCTTCCATGCCTTTGTCCCAAGTCCCTCTCCAGCTCTCYTGGAGCCCCTTTAGGCACTGGAAGGGGCTCTGAGGTCTCCCCAGAGCCTTCTCTCCAAGTGAACACCCCCAGCTCTCCCAGCCTGGCTCCAGAGCAGAGGGGCTCCAGCCCTTGGAGTGTCTTCATGGCCTCTTTGGAACTCACCCCAGCAGCTCCACATCCTCCCTGTGCTGGTAAAACTGTGCTGTGACTTCCTCCTGTTTCTCCYGTGCAGCGCCTCAACGAGAACCTGGGGAAGCTCACGGCGCAGTTTGAGAAGGCCACTGCAGCCAAGCTCAAGTGCCAGCAGGAAGCTGAAGCCACAGCCGGTACCATCGCCCTGGCCAACCGCCTGGTGAGTGTCAGCACGGGCAGCTCTGCCGGCACGAGAGGGAGGGACCAGGGCTGGAGGAACCACAGTTACACCCTCTCCTCCCTTTGGAATACGTGTCCTGCACTGCAGCAAGTTTCAGTAGTGAAGATGCCTTGGCACTGGCTGTTTGCATGCATCAGGGCAGCTCTGCTTGTTCAGGTGCCTGCCTCTGCTCTCATCACAGCTCTCGCCTCCTTCTTGGTGCTTCAGTGTGTGCGCAGGTACTGATGGGCCAAAACGATATGAGTCAAAAAGGGTATCATAAAAACACAGGTGGGGACATGCCTGTAGCTTTGCAGGTTTTGAATTGACCAAAATTACGGTGGGAAGCTCTCTAAAAGCAGCACGTGTCCCCATTGTCAGCCCYGGTGTGCACCCCAGTCTGTGGTGTCTCAGTGCCTCATCCTCTGTGGGGACWAGACTGAAGAGATGTAAGACACTGAGAGGCTGCTGTTCTCAGTGGCCCAGCAGCCAGTGCTGCAAACGCCCTCAGTGCCTCATATTTTGGCTCCTGGATGGGCTGGGAGCTTGGAGCCAGCTCCTCCTCCGAGCAGGGGACGGGGCTGTGGGAGCCTGGCTCGTGCTGAGCTCTGTCCTGGTGCGTGGGGGGTGGAGCTGGTTCCAGCACCGGCTCTGCTGGCTCAGCCTCRTCCCCAGCACGCTGAGGCAGCACTGACATGGCCTCAGCTGGCACAAACCCCCAGCCAGTGTGTGTGCTCTGAACCCCTGTGTGCCTGCAGGGAGCTGGCAGGCAGGGGCGTGGCATTCTCTGAGTGAAGCCCTGGGCAGTGCATTCCCACAGGCTCCTGCTGCCTCTCTGGTTGTGATGAGCCTGCCCAGCCCTGTGGGGTGGGATGTGAGCACAGCTCRGCTCATGGCTCCTGCCTGAGACCTGCCCAACCCACGGAGACACCCRGCCCTTCCTGGGACCTGCAGCTGCTCAGACACAAAGGCTGCTGCGCTGCCCTTCCCC
Organism: Amblyornis subalaris; assembly: GCA_018881555.1. Taxonomy (NCBI): domain Eukaryota; kingdom Metazoa; phylum Chordata; class Aves; order Passeriformes; family Ptilonorhynchidae; genus Amblyornis; species Amblyornis subalaris. The sequence goes on along the minus strand of JACAXG010000175.1, from coordinate 783,820 downwards.
TGGAGCAGCAGAGATATTGGGTTCAAACCACCTTTTTCCCCAAAAGACTGTACCCGTAGGCAGTGTCCTGTCCTGCCTGGTCTCYCCACATCCAGGGATGGAGCCTTGGCTCAGCTTGTCTTGTTGAAGCTGCTTCTTTTGCTGGAGTTGGTGGCAGCTAATCATAGAATCAGAGAATAGAATCAGAGAATCRTAGAATAGAATCAGGAAATCATATAATATCCTGTGTTRGAAGGGACCCACAGGGATCGCCCAGTCCAGCTCCTGGCCCTGCACGGACACCCCAACAATCCCACCCTCTGCATCCCTGGGAGCGTTGGCCAAATGCTCCTGGAGCTCTGGCAGCCTTGGGGCCAGGACCATTCCCTGGGGAGCCTGGTCAGTGCCCACCACCCTCTGGGGACAGAAGAACCTTTTCCTGATATCCATCCCAACCCCCTTGGCACAGCTCCAGCCATTCCCTGGGTCCTGTCCCTGTCACAGRGAGCAGAGATCGGAGCTGCCCCTCGGGAGGAGCTGCAGCCCCCGGTGAGGTCTGACCTCAGCCTCTTGTAAGACAGAACACAAAATACAATTTAGAGAGGTGCTGCTGGATGCAGGTCTCTGCTAGTTTTACAAGCTCATTAGACTGTAATCTGTGTGTATCTGCTTGTATCTAGCCCAATGTAGATGGAGAAGAGGAAGATAGCCAGGAGGGATAACTTTTTGTTTGGGACTCAGAGAATTGAGCTCAGGTCTCTATTTTTCCCCATTTCCTGTTTCTCTGGAAGTGTTCAGGGCCGGGTTGGATGGGGCTTGGAGCAACCTGRGCTAGTGGAAGGTGTCCCTGCCCATGGCAGGGGGTGGAACAAGATGATCTTTAAGGTGCCTKCCAACCCAGGCCATTCTGTGATTCTGTGAGTCTRTTCTCAAACCTCCTTAGGTGACCTGCAGCAAGTGGCTTTAGCCTGGATTTTCAGACCTGGTTTGTTTTCAAGTGGATTTTCATGGGCACAGGAAAAAGGGTGCATTTAGTGGGGCATCCAAGTGCTCCTCAGAACTGCTCCGTTCACCTGCCATATGCCTAAGCACTGGGAAACCTCTGGAAAAACTTCTGTCTTTAGTCTYTGCTGCCTCCTTGGCAAACAGGAAAGAGGCCTGACCCCAGGTGTGAGGGCTCCATTCCTGTATTTGTTTGAGCTCCTTTATGCATCCACCAAAGCAGTTTCATGCTCCCATGGTCTCAGGTTAAACTGCCACATTCCAACTGCTTCCAAACCCTGTAATTCAACCAGGAAAGTCACTGTCTCATCTGAAAGAGCTGTTTGTGCTCAGGGAAGATKTGGCAGGGTGAGAATTTCCCTGTGTCTTTCCACAGCCCAACAAAGTCCTGTTTAACATGTGTTGTGAAGCGAGATTGTGGCTTACAAAGGAGTCAGGAAACATAAAATGCCTGAAGAAAATATTTCATGAAGAAGAAACATAGGAATGATAGTTTCACTTCTTTGCACATAAAAATGTGTGTGTGCTTTGCACCAAATACAGTTTTGTTCACCTCAGCCAGGGCCACTCAAAAAGCAGAATGTGATTTCTTAGAGATGTGTGCTCAGTGTATAAACTCTTGGCTTAAAGCATAAATCTTCATTCAGGTACAGGCACAACTTTGATACTGTGATATGGAAAAATTGTGGATTTTTGGGGGTTTTGCTGGGGCTGGATATGATCCTTCACTGATAAACCCCAGAGCCACTGCTGAGGTTATTGCAGTCTCTTATGTCAGAGAATCACAGAATCCCAGAATGGTTCAGGTTGGGATGGATCTTAAAGCCCATCCAGTTCCACCTCCCGCCATGGGCGGGGACACCTTCCACTATCCCAGCTTGCTCCAGGCCCTGTCCAGTCTGGCCTTGGACACTTCCAGGGATGAGGCAGCCTCAGCTTCTCTGGGCAACCTGTGCCAGGGCCTCCCCACCCTCACAGGGAAGAATTTTTTCCCAGTATCCCATCAAACCCTGCCCTGGCAGTGGGAAGCCATTCCCCCTTGTCCTGTCACTCCAGGTTCTTGGAAATAATCTCTCTCCATCTCTTTTGTAGCCCCTTCAGGTCCTGGAAGGCCACAGTTAAGTCACACTGGAGTTTCTCTTCTCCAGGCTGGACAATCCCAGTTCTCCCAGCCTTTCCTCACAGCAGAGCTGCTCCATCCCACTGATCATCCTTGTCCCCTACTCTGGACTGGCTCCAATAGGCTGTTGTATGCACTTGAGATGGGAATGTTTCTGTGTCTGGATTTCAAGTCCCTCGTTGAAGGGAACCCAAAGAGCTCCCAAGAGCAGGGTGGGTCAGGGATGGCCTGGTCTGTGCATCCAGAGACCTGGGGAGGAGGGGGCTTGGACTTTTTGGGGCAGATAAAGGACAACTGTCATGGATAAGCGTTCTACTTTGAGTATAATTGTTATTTTCCAGCCCTGGCAGTCCCTGCTGGGGTTTCTGAGCCATTTTCACTGAGATTGTATTTGGAGTCTGCTCAAGCACACAGTGGGGACTGTGACCAGCCCTGTCCTCCCGTGCTCACAGAGGTGATATCCAGGGAGGCTGGAAAGGGCTTTGCTCTGTGTTTGGAAGCAGAGTGAGCTTCCCATGCTGCAGCTGTCTGTGTGCACACATGAGACAGCTGAACCTTGCTTTCTCCATAGAAACCCCCCTGGCCTGCTGCCAGGATGGAGCCTGCTCCCCAGGCTGGAACACCCTTCCCTTTCACCACTGGAGAACAAGCAGAGCCAGTGGAAGCAAATCCCTGGTCCTGTCTCTGGGATCACCCAGAACTGAACATCACATTCCTGGCACAGCCTTGGCAGTGCTGAGGGAGATGACTCTGGGCAGTGCCCTGGATTCCAGTGGAAAAAAGTGTCCTGTTTTTATTGATCTCTGGGAAGACATCAAACACTAGTGCTGGGTACATTTTTCAGCCCTTTGGTCACAAGTGTCAATAAGAGAGGAGAGGCTGAGGCCTTGGGGAAGGCAATGTCAACCCTGGGCTCTTATCAAGTCAAGGTGGATGGAATGGGGTTGTTTGTCTTGTGCTGTGGCCTCTGCCTTGCTGAGAGATGAATGTACACACCTACACCCAAAACACCCTGGAGAGTCTCCTGTTGCTCCACACAATGCACAGGCTGAGAAGGAACAGACTGCAACAGCAAACAAGGGAAGAAACCCAGATATGTGTCCCGTTTGTCCTGCTGCCGCCACGTCTTTCCAAAGATTTGGAAAGTGATGCTTGGAGCTCTCCTAATGCTGCAAATGAGATCAGAAATTAACTTCCTGGTGCTCCCTCGCTCGCAGCCCTCTTGAAGCTACACAGCTGTGCCAGAAAACCCCTGGAAAAGATGGAAAGACCCAGCAGACTCCCTTGCAGTGCTTGAACCATGGACACTGCTTCCTGCAGAGACCCTCCCAGGCTGCGGTCTTGGGGCTGGAAGTAGATGAGGAACTCTTACCTTTGGCTTGCCCAGCTGAGACTCAGAGCTGGAATGAGTTTTCTGGAAGGTTTCCATCTCCTGCTGCCACACTGAGGGCTCCAGTGTCCCACTTGCATGGGGCTCCTCGTGCTGCAGCACACGGAGAGGCAGGAGTGCCAGGGACCTCTGCTTCCTGTGGAAATGATCAGGATCAGGGATGGTTTCAAAGTCTGGACAAGGCCATGGGAGGAAATCATCGGAGTTCAATGCAACTTGTTGGGAGAGGAAAACCCTCAGTGCCTGGAAACTGAGCCTGTGGCTGGGGGAGGAGCTGCAGCACTTGTACTGTGGATTAGCAGAGAATCCTTTCCCTTAGAGGAGTCTGTGCTTTCCATGAGATGGAGAAATGCTGAGGAGCGGGGACACGGAAATTCATGATGCATTCCATATTTGACAGGCTGAGAAAGCTGGGGCTGTTCAGCCTGGAGAAGAGAAGGTTTCTGGAGACCTCCCAGACCCTTCCAGTGTCTGAAGGGGACTACAAGGAACTGAAGAGGGAGTTTGTATAAGGAACTGAACTGTAGTGATAGGATAAGGGGAAATGGGTTCAGATTGAAAGAGGGGAAATTTATGTTGCACATATGGAAGAAATCCTTCCCTCTGAGGGTGGGGCGGCCCTGGCACAGGTTGCCCATAGAAGCTGTGGCTGCCCCTGGATCCCTGGAAGTGTCCAAGGCCAGGTTGGACGGGGCTTGGAGCACCCTGGGCTAGTGGAAGGTGTCCCTGCCCATGGCAGGGGGTGGAATGAGATGAAGGTGCCTTCCAACCCATTCCATTCTGGGATTCTATGACACCACAGCCCAGGCCAGGGTGGTTACAGCTCTTCCCCACCCCATGACCTGGGAACAGCTTCCAACCTCCACGATTCGATGGTTCTATACTGTCAAAAACTCATCACCTCTGCAGTGTAGGCAAGGAACTCCTTCCATCCCAACTTGCTGCTGTGCCCTGCACACCATCTCCTGTGTCATCCTGGCTTTGATCTAGGAATGGGACCTGACAGCCCTCGCTGATGTGCAGTTCATTTGACATTCAGGATGTGTCACTTGTGTGGCTGTGGGTAGAAATAAGTTCCCAGAGTTTGAAACAAACACGTCTGAGGTTGTATGAAGAATATAAGTGAACTTGGAGAGTGATGCTTTGGATTGACAAATGACCTGGGACATTAAGGCAAGCCCAGCTCTTCCAGTGCCAGACTGGCATCTCATGAAGTTCAGGTGACCCAAAGAAGATGCTCCAGGATCCAAGACACAGGAGCAGGGATGTGTGCACCAGAAAGGGAGGCTGGCTGATGAGTGATGTTTGTGAGTGGGTGTGTGCTAATGCAGCAGAGGAAATTTAGTGATGACAAATGCAAAATAATGTGTGCAGGGAAAACAAACTGTAATCATGCAGTTACATGGATAGGGCCTAATTGCACTATTATCACTGACAGAAGAGCTCTTGGAGTTGTCGCAGGGAGTTCTCAGGAACACCAACGTGGCACTTGACAGGAGGAAGAAAGACATTCAATATTACTAATTGGTAATAAAAAATCAGGAAACAGAAGTTCAGCATCATTGTATTGGGCCTGTCATTGCCTACATCCCACATGCTGAGCAGTGGGTTGCACCATCTCRGAAGGCTGTGGGCAACCTAGAAAAGCCACAGCCAAGTATGTGACCACTTCCATATGAGAAGAGAGGGAATAGATTAGGGCGCCTCATTTTGGAAAAGGTGTAGAGGGGATGGATGTGACAGAAGCCTCTAAAATCATGACTGGTGTGCAGGAGGCGAATGGGTAATGGTTCTTCACTCTCTCATTATCAAAGAGCTAAAGGTAATCGAATGAGCAGATTTAATTTGCTACTTGCTAAATAAAAAGAATTCCAATGACTTCTAGGATCTGAGGTGGGAGACACCTGGGATGTTTTGAACATATTTAAGCTGGCAGGAGTGTGTGATCCAAGCAAAGGAGAAGAAAAGGCCTCTAGGACCTAAGTAGATAAAAAGTAACCTGAAAAAAATTAAGTAGGAGTATAGAAGCACCTTGGAGTACCAGGAAAATCAGATCAATAAAGACTTCTAGGTCTTAGAGGGGCTGTGGGAGTAGTTTGAGAGTTGACCTCAAGGAGACTGGAGGGAAGACCTATAGATGCTTCACCTCTGAAAACTACAAAGGAAAGATGGAAGAACTGGACTCTCTGCAYTCTAACTGTGGTTGAGATTAGGGTAATTTATGTATGATCCTTAAAAGTGACCAATAACTTAAAAGCAGTGCTCTGCTTCTTTTTCAAGAAGGAGGATAAGATGAGATGTGTGGGCTGAGATCAGGATCTGTCCAGCTTTGGCTGGACTCCAGCAAATGTCCAGAACAGAGGAGGAACGGGGCTAGTGTAGCCTGTGCTGCCTGATCCTTGGTATTTCCCAGCCTTCATTCCACTGTGAGGAATATGGATTTCCATGATAAGACAAACTGACGAAAGTGAGAACACAAAAATGGGAATTCCCCCACACAAAGGGCAAGCATTGCTGTAGATGAAATAACTGGATGGTTTGGATATGGAAATCACAGGAATGGGATGATTCAGCGATGCAAGAGGCAGACYTGTAACTCTGGATTTATAACAGATTGTTCATCTCTAAACCAGGAGCCCAGTGCAGCAACCAATGAGGTTTGAACATATTGAATCAGGCTTTTCCCTACATGTCATGCAGCCCTAAGAAAGGCAGATGGGATCCTAATCCTATCATGGGCAGCCTTCTAGCAAGGCTAGGGGACAGCAGCGCAGTCTGAGCCCAGCAAAGGGCCCTGGGGAACCTGTGCAGCTCTGTGAGGAGAGTGGTGGGTCCTGGTTGTGCACAGCAGCTCAGCTGGGGCACATTTAGGGAGAGCTCTGAGGTTGGGTGAGGCAAAGAAAASCTGAGGCTGCTCTTTCTGCTCCAGGGAGGGGTCAAACTTTCCGGAGGCGGTTTTTCCCTGGTCCAAAGGGGCAGTCTGGGCRAGGCAGAAAGGCCATCAGGGGTATTATTGCAGCTGTCTGTTCGTTCTCGTGTTCATCAGAATAAACTGATTGCCCAGAGAGGCTGTKGCTGCCCCATCCCTGGAAGTGTCCAAGGCCCRGTTGGACGGGGCTTGGAGCACCTTGGGATAGTGGAAGGTGTCCCTGACTGTGGCATGGGGTGGAACTGGATGAGATTTAAGTTTCCTTCCAACCCAAACCAGTCTGTGATTCTGTGAATCATAAACGAGCTGGATGAGCTGGTGCGTAGGAGAGCGCATGGCTCCGCAGTGATGATGTCAACTGTCTATAAAGGATTGGTGARATGATCCCAAGTGATGGAGGGATGAAACATCAGGTAGATAAATGTAATGTGAAGTATGTTGGAAAAATTAGGTTTTACTTCACATGCCCTGTAAGTGATGCTGAGCTGATTGTTATCACCGAGGAATGAAAGGATGGAGTTGAGAGTTCTGTGAGTACGTGAGCTCTGTGCTCCCAGACGCAAAAATCCCTCACCAAACCCAAAACCCATCTGAAACCGGATATTAGGGTTTATTAGGAAAAGAAGGGAGAACAAAACAGAAAAAATCCCCATCTTGTTATATGAATACCTTCTAAATAAATCTCGAATGTGCAGCATTACAGCCGCCCCCTCTGCTGCACCTCAAAGGCTGGAGGAGAATGGCAAATGGTGCAGAGACAGCAACAATAAAAGAAACYGGATAATAAAGATTGCATCATTCGGTACAGATAAAGATTGCAAGGAAAATCAAAAGGCTGCTTCTGTGTGAGGAATTATTGAAGAGGCTAAAGCTCTTCAACCTGAAAAGAAGACAGCAGATGGGTACCGAGGGCTTGGAATCCTGAGTGGTGCAGAGAAGCTGGTGCCAGCAGGATTGTTCCCCAGTTTTCCACTGGACAAACGTTTTAGCAATTGAAGAGTTCAGGCAGCACATCAAAGGATGTACATTTTTACAGAAAGCACAGCTGAATTGTGGATTTCCTACCCACAGGATGCTGTAGAAGCCAAAAGTTGGGGTGATATCCACAGCAGCTTAGGCTCAGTCATGAAGTTAAAAATCATCAGTGGCTGTTAAGCACAAAGGTATAAGCTCTGGGGCAGAAGGTCCTTCAGTCTGCTGTTGTGGGAAGTTGGAAGTTGTGTCTGGAGCTGTGCTTGTGTGTGCAGCCTTCCCAGGACAGGGGCTGGAGTCAGCTGCAGGAGAGGGCCCATGGGTCTGTCCTGCTGAGCTGGTCCTGAGGTGATGAGTTCCAGAGAGGAACTGAACCAACTTCTTGGCTTGGCCAAGCACAGCACATTCTCTGGAGGATCCTGGCTGTTTATCCAAGGATATGGAGGTACACGAGGGTGGAAGGAGAGCAGTGTTTGATCTGGAGTGTCTGCAGGAGAACCAATGCCATAGAAACAGCAGTGACTTCGTGTTGGAAATGGGAAGGTGGCTCTGCCGCTCAGGAAGCAGCAGAATTCTGCTGGAAATAGGACTTGGTCGGGTTGGAAGGTGTGACAGTGACATTCAGTGAAGGTCTGAAAGTGTTGCCTTCCCATCCTGAGAATCTCTGTCTGCATAGCAGTTTAAAATGGCAAAATACCCCGGTTTAGGGGACTGAGTTATTGATGGTGTTCCTAAGGCTTGTCACAGGGATTAGTGTCAGAGCTGGGCCTGTTTAACACTGAAGAGTGGCCTGGACAAAGGGACTGTGCCATGTCAGTATTCCTTACTTGTGGRGGTTTGCAAAAGAGAAGGATATAGAAGAGTTTTTAAAGAAAATGAGAAATATGAGAAATAATAACCATAAGCTCATGTGGACTCTGCACTGGGCAAGAAAAATAGAAGGTGCTGGTTGTCCCTGGTGACAGAGGGCTGTAAGCTGAGGGGAGCTGTGCCTTCTGGGGATGTGTTCAGAGCAGTAGCCCTAGAGAGGTTTCTCCTTCAGAACAGGAGACTGGGAATTTCACCATAAGGTCTGGCATTCTGCATCTCAAATCCATGAGGTCAATTCAAAATTGGTTTGGATTCTTCTGGTTTGTGAGTTGAAGGCTGCATTCCATTCCTGTTTCCAATGGCACCCCAAAAAGTACTGATGGACAAATAAGTTGTCTGTGCATGTAGAGGTACCTTATTTCACAAGGAGATGCTGAACCCTCTTCAAAGCCCCAGCTGGGCTGTTTGGGCATTGGATGCTAATGAAAAACAGCTACAAGGAAGAGTTTTTTTGGACAGAATCTTAAGGGAATTGTGTTCAAAATCCCACGTACCTGGTGTGATAATAAATTGTGTGAAATGCTGAAGGCTGTGGCTGTGGAGAGGAGTGCTCTGTGTGGGAGAGGTGTAATGAGGTGGGAATCTGTGGCATTAAGGCAATTAACAGCTGATGGGCTGCCTCAGAAACCCCTGTGCATATATCTTTGTGTGAATGTCTCCTGAGGAAGAGATGGATCCTGCCTGGATGATTTGCAGGCAGCTGAGGTTTGGCTGCAGGGCCACTCTGTCATGGAAGGGGGGGGGTTAGCAAAGTCACCATGGGTTATTTCTGATCCCCAGGTTCTAAAATTTAGCAAATGACAGYTGAGGAGAGGAAGAAGTTCTGGCCATGGCCAGACCCCGAGGCATTGCTTAAATACCTCTGTAACTCCTCCCTGTGAAGGTGGGGAGGCCCTGGCACAGGCTTCCCAGAGAAGCTGTGGCTGCCTCATCCCTGGAAGGGTCCAAGGTGAGGTTGGGCAGGCCTTGGAGCACCCTGGGCTAGTGGAAGGTGTCCCTGTCCATGGCAGGGGTGGCACTGGATGAGCTTGAAGGTCCCTTCCAACCCAGACCATTCCATGATTCTGTGAATGCTCAATTTGCCTGGGGGATTTGCAGGTTGGGGGACTGGCCTCTGAGAACGTGCGATGGGCTCAGGCCGTGAAGGACTTCAGGCAGCAGCAGAGCACCTTGTGTGGGGATGTCCTGCTGGTCACAGCCTTCGTCTCCTACCTGGGCTACTTCACCAAGAGATACCGCCAAGAGCTCCTGGATGGCATCTGGAAGCCATATTTGCACCAGCTAAAAGTAAGTCCTGATTCCTCTGAAAAGCCATTGGATTAATGTGGCCAGCAGTTCTGGTGTCCACAGGGGCTCCCCCAAGGGAGGGCTTCTCTCGAATGAGGGACATCTCTGTATCCTCACCGGGCTGGACTGAGGATCAGGACATGGCCATTTGCTCCTCCCTGGGGAAAACGTGGTGTCCTTGCTCCATGGGAGTTCCTCCATGGACAGAGGAAAACCCCAAGCATGAGCCCAGCTCTGCAGTTCTGACAGCAAGCGACAGCCATGGCCACGAAGGAGGGGGGAATATGGAGAAGGAATTACTTGGAGCAGGCAGAGCTCGCTGCCAGCTCTCCAGCAGGTTTGGAGACACTCCAGGTGGTTTTTCATGCTGGACACAAGCTCTGGTCRTGCTGGCCATGCCTCTCAGCTGGTTTTATCCATGTCTTGCTGTTAGGACCAGATGGTGATCATTGTGCTTCAAACTTGTTTAATACTTCACTAATTTTTAACAGGTTCCTCTYGTACATCAGTAATTGATGCCAAGAAGCTTTTAAATGAGGTCCCAGTGGGGCAGAGATGCCCAAATCAAAGGGTTGGCCAAAGCAGACTGTTCCTTAGGCTGAGGAAAAACTTCAKTCTCTATTTCTTAATACTAAGCCAGAAACATAGTTAAGAAATGCAATATTGTTCCTAAAATGACCTGACTCTGTGGCTAGAAATGTCAAGAAGTGCCTGTAATTCTAATGGAAATGAAAGGCCCATTCTGCTCAGACACCTGGCACAGGTAATTCTGGTTGTCACCCCCAGAAATGCCTCCCCTGTCAGAGAAGTGTTTCTGGACCTGCTAATGCTGGTTTGCAACACAGCAGCAGCCTTAGGAGGGGGGTTAATTGTGTCCTTCCAAGCTGTCTCAGAGGGCTAAACAGGGCAGGCTGTGATCCCAGCCAGTGGGGCTGGCCAGGGCTCTGCAGGCAAAGCCTCTGGGAATGCTTGTGCAGTTTGTGTTCATTCACAACAGGATYGGGAAACAAAACTAGATCAAAAGTACCCTCTAGAATGGGAAACCATGGATAAATCATGGAATCACAGAATGGTTTGTGTTGGAAGGCACCTTAAAGATCATCTCATTCCCAACCCCTTGCCATGGGCAGGGACACCTTCCACTAGACCCCATCTAATCTGGCTTTGAACATTTTGAACATCCTTTGTGATCATTGAACAGCCCCTTCCAGGGATGGGCCAGCCACAGCTTCTCTGGGCAACCTGTGCCAGGGCCTCCCCACCCTCACAGCCAAGAGTTTCTTCCCAATATCCCACCTAACCCTGCCCTCTGGCAGTGGGAAGCCATTCCCTGTGTCCTGTCCCTCCAGGCCCTTGTCCCAAGTCCCTCTCCCGCTCTCCTGGAGCCCCTTTAGGCACTGGAAGGGGCTCTGAGGTCTCCCTGGGGCCTTCTCTTGTCCAGGTGAACACCTCCAGCTCTCCCAGCCTGGCTCCAGAGCAGAGGGGCTCCAGCCCTCAGAGCAGCTCCGTGGCCTCCTCTGGACTCACTCAGCAGCTCCACATCCTTCTGCAGTTGGACCCCAGGGCTGGAGCAGTTCTGCAGGTGGGRTCTCACCTGAGAGGGGCACAGGGGCAGAATCACTTCCCTCCACCTCCTGRTCACACTGCTGGTGATGCAGATAAATAGGATTCATCTCTTTTTAATTAAGCTAACCTTTCCTGAAGTCACCCACTGGGACGCCTTTCTCTTCCCCTGCCAGGTGCCGATCCCCGTGACCCCGTGCCTGGACCCGCTGTCCCTGCTGGCCGACGAGGCGGCCGTGGCGGCGTGGCAGAACCGGGGCCTGCCGGCCGACCGCGCGTCCACGGAGAACGCCGCCATCCTGGGCGCCTGCGAGCGCTGGCCCCTGCTGGTGGACCCCCAGCTGCAGGGCAGCCGCTGGATCAAAACGGGGCACGGGGAAGGGCTCCGTGTGCTCCGCCTCGGGCAGAAGGGGTAAATCAGCCTTCCCGCGGAACCGCGCTGGGAGGGTGCCTGCCCGGTGCGTGGCGTGAGCGGCGGGGATTCGGCCGCAGCCCTCTGAGGCAAACCTGCCCCTGGATTTGCTCGCGTCATCTGCTTGTTCGTTACCAAAATGACAGAGATTTCTCATTAAATCAAGGATCTGTTTAGTGCTTGGCTCAGTTACCATAGAAACTCCCCYGAAGCTGGTGATGGAGTGAGCTGTGTGCTGAGGCTGAGCTCCGAGCGTYACAGAATCCCAGAATGGTTTGGGTTGGAAGGGACCTTAAAGCCCATCCAGTTCCAACCCTGTGCCGTAGGCAGCGACACCTCCCGCTATCCTGGGTTGCTCCATGTCATGTCCAGCCTGGCCTTGGACAGTTCCAGGGATGGTGCAACCACAGCTTCTCTGGACAACAGGCCTGTGTAGGACTGTGGCATCCTCCATCAGGCTCATTGTAGGTGTTGTATCCTGATTTAGTCTCATCTAGGAAGATGACCAGGGCTTCCTACCTCTTGGAGAAAGAGAGAGAGCTTGGGTACGGAGAGCCAGGTTGCCATGAGGGTCACCATGCTCAGCTGAATGTGCTCATTGCAGCACCCCTGCATTGACCTGGATAAATCTTTCATGGGAAGGCTTTTCCATCCCTGGCTGTCATCTCCAGTCAGAACACAGACTGGTCTTCTGCTGTGTCACCTTGCACCCATCTCTACCCACTTGTGAGGAGCCCCAGCAGGGGTGGAGCAGTTTGAGTGGAATCCCTATGGAGATGTACAAGCACTGGAGTTGTTTTCCAAATACAGAGCAAAGCACTGGCAACAGGCAAGAGTGATCCAAGCCTGGTGCTTGCAAATTCCCATAGATTTGGAGATGCCTTGGAATTGCCCATGTTCCACTGGTGCCTCCTCTGTGGTTACACAGGTTGTTTTGCTGGTGCTTCCTGTGCTTTCCTCAGAGAAAACAACGAGTTACTGGATCTGCTCTCATGTGGGATCAAAACAAGGCTCATTTTTCAGTAGAGCAAAGTTCTGTTTCCCAGCCAGCTTGGTCACCATGCCTTGCAGATATTCAAAGCAGTCTGTGGAATAACAAGGATCCCAGAAGAGGGACCTAAATCTGAAGCCGCAGGATGGAGCCAGGGGAACAGACCCTGTACCATCCCTGCAATCACAGCTTGCTGTGCAAACACAACAGCCCTTCTTCCCCTCCCTCCCTGGCCACACTCTGGGCTGGCAGGGGCTTTAAGAGGTGAATTTATTGTTTTGCTGTGATGTCTCAGAGCTGTGGACTAAAAGCATCTTCACTGCCCCATTGCAGTAATTCAGGGAATGTTCCATCATCTGGGAAATGGAGCTTTTTGCTTTCAACTGCTGTAAGAGGTCTAAACCCACACAGAGGGCCCATCTTCAGGAAGGGCCATTTGAGCAGCTCTGGGGGCAGCTCTGTCATTCCCTCACACTCCTGTGTGAAATACTCCTGGACTCAGAAAAATGGCAGCTGCTGATCAGCGGTGGGGTTTGTTCTAGCTCAGCATATTCCTCTAAAGGTCAGGCCTAAAGGTCCCTCTAAACTTCTTGTCTCAGATCTTTCTGTCACCTCTAGAGGCCCCATCCCTCTGGCTTAGATGAGGATTACAAATTTTGACCAGTGGATGTTGTTGAGGTGATTCAGTGTAGCAGTGATGGTGGAGAMGTGCCCGTAGCATCCTCCCCTCCTGCCCTCGTGGCAGAGTTGTGTGAAGTGCAGGGCAGCCCTGAAGGAGAGTCCAGGCACCTGACCCTGCCCTGGCTGGTACAAGACATCCCAAGGCAGAGCATCCCTGAGTCACAGTTAGGCACTGGGTAAAGGGTTCCATTTCCTTGTGAGGAAAGAAGCTGTCCTAAGCATGACCCTAAATCCTGGGCAAAATGGATCTGAAACCTGCTCTGCATCCTTGCTTTTATGCCAAATGAACTGCACCAGTGGGTTGTGGAGGAAACAAAGTATTTGCTGAGAATAACTCCTGGCTGTTCCAGCTTTGCTCGCTGCTGCCCAGACTGTTCTGGGCACAGACTCGGTGGTCACTGCTTGCCCTTGGAAGGTCTGAGACCTCATTCTCTCTGTTGGACAGCCAGGACTGTGCCAGTGCCCCTCTCTGCACCAGACATTGACAGCACCTCACCCCTTTCCTCTGTCCAAATGCTGGCACGTGCCTGTTGCTGCCACCACATTGCCAAGCCCCTCTGTCCCCTCACACCCTCCCCACTGACAGGGTCACACCCTGCTCTGCTGCAGGAGGTACCAGTGCTGTTTCCCACAGGTACCTGGACACCCTGGAACAAGCCCTGGCTGCAGGAGAGCTGGTGTTGATTGAAAACCTGGAGGAATCCGTGGATCCAGTGTTGGGGCCGTTACTGGGGCGAGAAACAATCAAGAAGGGCAGGTGAGCTTGGGGGAGGTTTGGGGGCACCTGTGGGTGGGAACTAGGGGCTCTTGTGCTCTCTGTTCCCAACCCCAGCTCGTGGGTGTTCACCTCCAGCAGCATTAACACCCTGCCTCCAGGAGTGAGGGCATTTTAAATCAGGCAATCACAGGTGATTCAGCCATAGGATGCTTGGAAATCAATCTGGGCTTCTCATTTCATTTCACAGTGTCATTCAAACCTCATGTAAAAGAGAGACCTGTAACTCTGCCATTGTACAGTGACCTTGGGGTCTGTAATTGGCTGTTCTGACACTGAATTATTACCAAAATAGCTACTGCTGTTGTGAAGTGAAAGTGGCCTTGAATTTTAGCAAACACTGCACAGCATTTAGGAGCACAGCTACAGGTTTCAGCATCAAGGATATCAAGTGTTTCTTAATGAGGTCAAGTTCTTCATGGCAGCTGCTGGTCACCTCCAGCCGAGAGGAGGTCAGCACGAGGGGCAGCAAGGGAGCTCACTTTCTCCTTAAGTTCTTTGAGGATTATTTCCTTACTTGCCTAAAATATCCCAGGGTGTTGTGAAGTGGTGGGCAAGGCAAGCTGTCTGCAAAGTTTGCAGGAGAAAACATCGTGGGAAGGGTGGCTAAGCATGGGTTTGGCTGCAGAATGGGAGGGGAGGATTGGTCCCAGTGAAGGACTGAAATGTTTGGAGAGTGTTGAGATGGGGGTGCAATCCTGAGCCCCCCTCCAGTGGAACACTCAGTCATCCCCTTTTGGGGCTGTACCTCTCTGCTCTCAAAACTCCCTGGGAGACCATGTGTTTCCTAAGAAAGGGAAAATAAGTCATAAACCGCATAGAAAGTCCCTGGGTTTCRTGTTTCCAGGCCCTAAGCCCAGACCCCAGGACAGATTCCGTCAGTCCCAGGGCAGGAAGGGATTTGCTGTGGGGGTCTGGCAGGGTCTCTGGTGCTGCTGTGAGCTGCCTGTCTTGGGGGATTTTCAGCTGTGAAAGCAATCCGGGGGCCAAGAGGACACCAAGTGAGTGATGTTTGACTGGGAAGTGTGTTCAAGCTCCTGTGAGAACATCACCATTCCCACAACAGTCCCAGTGCATCCCTGAAAGCATTTCCAGTTTCTCTTTGTCTCTGCTTCCCATGGGCTTTGTTACTATAGAATCATAAAATGGTTTGAGTTGGAAGGGACATTAAACATCATCGTGTTCTATGGGCAGGGACACCTTCCACTCTCCCAGGTTGCTCCAAGCCCYGTCCARCCTGGCCWTGGGCACTTCCAGGGATRGGACAGCCACAGCTTCTCTGGGCACCCTGTGCCAGGGTCTCCCCACCCTCACAGGGAAGAATTTCTTCCATATATCCAACCTGAATTTCCCCTCTTTCAATCTGAACCCATTYCCCTTGTCTTGTCACTCCAGTTCTGATGAGCAATCCCTCCCCAGCKTCCCTGGAGCCCCTTCAGACACTGGAAGGTGCTCTGAGGTCTCCACACAACCTTCTCTTCTCCAGGCTGAACATTCCCAGCTCTCCCAGCCTGGCTGCATAGGGGAGGTGCTCCMGTACCCTTCTCACCTTCCTGCTCTCCTCTGGACTCACTCCAACAGTTCTATGTCCTTTTTATGCTGGGGACACCAGAACTGGACACAGTGCTCCAGCTGGGGTCTCCCCAGAGCAGAGCAGAATCCCCTCCCTGGCCCTGCTGCCCACACTCCTTTGCATGCAGCCCAGGGTGTGGCTGGGTTTCTGGGCTGGGTTGAACTTGGGTTCAGAGTATGCTGATTCCTGGGGTCTCTGTGAGCTTTAGACTTCATGTCAGCAGTGCAGACCAGGATTATGCTGGGTCTTCCTGGGTGATGATATCTCCTGGGCATGGCAGCCACTGCTCTCCAAATGTGGCTTCACTGCACAAGCTCAGGGCAAGTGCAGAGCTGGCCTGGTCAGAGCCAACACTGGGCAGTTTTAGCTGTGACCAATGCAAAGCTCGATGCYGAGAGGCTTTTCCTGCCTGTAACTCCAGTTTTAGGCAGAATTCAGCCTCTGTCAAAAGTCAGGAGGTTTMATGGTTGGCCTGGCCATGCTGCTGCCAAAAACTGTGAGCCTTCTTAAACAGGATCCAAACTTCAGGGAGACTCTCTGGGGTTGTTATCCTAAATCAGAAGCGATTCAGGTGTGTCCAGTCTCCAACACTTGGCTTTAATAGTGATTTCTGTGTGAAGTGCCAGGTACCTGGTACCAGCCCTTGTCCTGTGGTGAAAGGTCCTGGCGCAGACTCCTGCCTGAGGTTCCTTTTGCTCCAATTCCAGGTACATTAGGATCGGGGACAAGGAGTGTGCCTTCAACCCCGCCTTCCGTCTCATCCTGCACACCAAGCTGGCCAACCCGCACTTCCCTCCCGAGCTGCAGGCTCAGTGCACCCTCATCGACTTCACGGTCACCAGGGCCGGCCTGGAGGAGCAGCTGCTGGCGGCCGTGGTGCGCGCGGAGAGGCCGGACCTGGAGGAGCTGAAGGTCAGCACGGGGGGTACACTGGGAGCAAGTACAGAGCAGCATTAGCATCGTTATTATTACTATTATTATTATTGTTACTATTTAAAACAAACAGCATTTCGCACGCAAGCTTGYGGAGATTGCTGAGCTCACCACAAAATCAGACTTCCCCTGTATGACAAACATCGAGCGTCTTTTTTTCTTCAGTCTTCTCTTTTCTTGGTGTTTTCAGAACACTTCTGCTGCGTTTTCAAGATTTTTCTCCCCAAAATTCTCTCTATTTTCCTCCTCCTCTTGTGACTGGAAGCTGAGATTTTCATTACATCAGTTTTTTTCTGGACTTCACAGATTTAATTTAGGAGGCARGATTAATTTCACTTAACTTTCAGCATTTATGGTATAGGATTCTCTCTGTAAATATTGTGGGGCTGGTAATGACATTTTTGTGTCCTGGTTCTTCCTCCCACTTCTTTGTAACAGGCCAAAATATTCTCTCTCTTTTAATAAGTATGGCTTTAATTACAAGATAATCTTATAAAGAAAATCCTCTATTCTAATGACACCTTTAACAATGTAACAAATATGTGTAATACTAAATATTTTCTGAGAGTGGGAATAAATTTACTGCACCATGTTCAGTCAGGCCAGGCCAGTTCTGTAATAATCTTCCCATTTAATGAGGTTCTGAAGTACCTTAGCTGGGCAGCCTTAATGATGCATCAGRACTGAACCAGGCTCATGTGCTAATGAGCCAAAAGATGGCATCGAAAATACATAATGAGCTAATGTATTGTGTGAGCCATGGCTGTCCTGCTGGGGCCACCAGAGACACAAAGCCCTTGCTCAGTCCCCCTGGCACAGGCTGGGCTCTGGGCTGGCACAATTCCTGTGGGATGGCATCTTCCTTACCTGGAAGAATATTTAAGGCGTATTTCTCTCTATCACCACGGCAAGGTAACAGCAGAGCCCAGCAGCTCTCCTCTCCCTCCCACCTACGTCCATCCTGCTACAGCCCTGCTGCCTCAGGGAGGAGAAAACCAGCCTGGTATTCCAGATGTWCTGCTGGATGGGGAACAGTCAGTCAAAACCCCTTCCCTGCTGGGCTAAAAGCAGAGCTGTGTCTCCCTGGGCATGGTGAGGGGCTGGCAGTGGCACTGACCTGCAGGATCTGGCCAGGGGCTCAGCACCTGCTGCCCCCAGGGCTGGGGCTGGTTACTGGGGAGCTCCTTGGAGGCCCAGATTCGAATCTTTGGATTCCCCAAAGGAGGGATCACCTCTGTAGGTGTGTGTTAGTGCATCCTCTCCACCCTGGGACTGAAGGGAYAGGCATTTGGTGTCCAGGGGAGGTTGAGAGCTCTGGTTTGAGGGCAGATGGAGATGATTCCTGAAGCACTGCACAAAGGTTACTGAGCTCGAAGCGTACTTTGTATGTGGAGCCCAGAATTTATTGGTAATAACCTAATCAAAATTCTTCAAACAGCTATGGTTAATCCAATTCTGATAACACTCACCTTTAAAAAACGTTTCCTCAACACAGTGTGTTTCCATGATCTTCGTCTTCATTGATTCCCAGGTATTCCCTGTTGTTCAGTCTTTCTGTCCCTCCTTACTTGGAGGCTCTCCTCCTGCTTCACAGGATTGCACTCCTGTGTGCAGAGTCTGAGATTCTGCCGTAGTTTGGTTTGAGGGACAGCTCAATCTGTCCAGGACAGCTCCATGCTCTGACTCCACAGCCAGGCTGGACAGGGGGAGGCAGCAGGAGCCTGGCTGTGACACAGCCACAGCTGAGAAGCTCCAACCACGTTAGGCCAAGGCAAGCAAGACCTTCCCTGTTGGGTCAGGCCAAACCCTCTGGCCTTTAACTGGTGTCCTCTGCAGTTCCCTGTGGTGGGGAAGACTGTGGTCCCTGTGCTGGTGCCACTGCCCGTGGGCCAGTTGTGTCAGCAGGGCTGGTTTCATGTATCTCCCATCTTCTCCAGGCTTCACTGTTTGTCTGAAGTGTCTCAAATGCTGTTTGCCTCAAACTTCTGGTCTGTTTAGTGCTGGGAACAGCCTTAGAAAGGATGTTTTGGTGCCTGTGTCCCAAGCTATAAGCAGATAAGCGTGAGTTAGGGGCCTGCTGTGCTGATTCAGAGGGTAAGGTGTGTGTGTGAAATCCCTGCACAGTCAGGCTGTTCTGGGCAGTGTTGAGGTTCTTCCCCCAGTCTGCAGGATCAGATGTTGGGAAGAAATCCTTCCCTGCAACGGTGGGGAGTCCCCGGCACAGGTTGCCCAGAGAAGCTGTGGCTGCCCCTGGATCCCTGGAAGTGTCCAAGGCCAGGTTGGACAGGGTTTGGAGCAACCTGGGATAGTGGAAGGTGTCCCTGCCCATGGCAGGGTGTAGGATGGGATGATCTTTAAGGCCCCCTCTAAACCAAGCCATTTTATGATTCTTTGAAAACACAGGGAATTCTTTTCCCCTCTGGTTTGTGATGTTAAAATAACGCAACAAAACTGGCAGAAGAGAAAAGGGAAGGTGGCTGCTGTGGCTGAGCTTGGAAGGCTCTGGCAGTGAATCCTGCAGAGCTGACCTGGAGCTCTGGTGAGCCTTTTTTTCATGGAATGAAGTTTGGGAGGCGCTGAGGGTAACCTGTTTCCCAGAAGTAGCACATTTATATATCAACTGTGAAATAGCAGCTAATGAGCTGCACTGCAGAAATGAGGAATGATGACCCTGCTGAGCTGCAAACCATGGCAGGCTGGAGCTACAGCAGCCACGGGTGCTGGGGGCACACAGAGGTGTGTGGCCTTCTGAGGGCGCTCCTAAAACCTATGTGGGGATTACAAACTCTTGGAGCAAAAATCYGCCCCCTCCTCATTAATGACTCCAGGGCTCACAGCCCATGGTCTGCAATAAGAGCTTGCAAAATGCCATGTTTCAAGGCATGCTATGCTTGAATGACAGGGACGCACACAATTAGCCACGTTCGTTTTCTGCTTCAAGACTCGTGAAATATTTACCACCAGGAGCAAATTCCTGTGTGTAAAGGCTACGGAACAGGCCTTTAAAAGARCCCTTTCCAGCTGAAATGCCAACAGCAGACACACTTCAGTGCCTGCTCAGCAGAGCTGCCATTAACATGGAATGTGTGTGCACAGCAAGTGCACGGAATTCCTGCCCAAATATTGAAAGATGAGTTATTAATGGAAGAGTCCCTTAATCTGCCTGAAAACCACTGACAACAGAGCAAATCCTAAGGGCTTCCTTCTGCGTGGTGGGATTGGGAGAGGCATAGGGTTTCACGTCTCCTTCCAGGGGCTCTTCCAGACCCCACAGGGGGATGTGTTTTCCCCAGACTCTTTGGAGCGTTAGGTCCCTTGGCTTATGGCACTGGCTCTGTCATGTGCCAGTTGCCCAGCGCTTGTCTCGGTTCCATGTGCCCTGTGTCAGCTGTTTCACAGAGCTGCTGGCTTTTGCAGGGCTATGGAACACTCTTTGGCAAGTTCCTTGAATTTCTTGGTTGTGTCCCTTGAGTACAGTCTGAAGGTTTAAAATGAGCGTCACCCAGCAGTGTTTTATGTGGCAGGGGTTGGCAATGACTTCACTGATGCAGAGAACCAGCACCAGGCTCACCTCTTACCAGCATCCCAACCAGAGGCACAGCTTTCCCAYGGGGTATTTCATGGGATAACTCTAAAAATAGTTGTGACATATTGTGGAATACCACAATAAACCTCAGAGCCAGGAGTTTTCTCCCAGCAAACACACAGAATAGGGCAATCCCGTTTCATGGGAGAAAGCSTGCTCTGGAGGAGCAGCTCAGAGAGGAGCCAGGTGAGAGTCTTCGTCTCCACCATGGACAGTGTCAGTGACTGCTGCTTCTGCAGGGCAGAGGGAGGTGGGACCAGTGTCTGTGGAGAACGGAGGGGGCAGTTCAGAGACACAGCTGGTGGTGGTGTGGAAAGCACCAGATTTCCGTGGTTCAGAAATCTGCCCGTGACATGGGATGGTTGTCCTGGTCTGTGTCTGCTTGCCCCTCTTTGTGCTGAGTTTGCAAATCCTTTGGCAGGGGGACTTCGTGCAGGTGCAGCTTCAGCCCAGTGAGCCCCTGGTCCTGGTGGGACCTCGAGGCAGGCAGGAGAGGCTGTGGCTTTGTCCTCCGTTCTGAGCCTGAGATCTCCCTGTGCTCACCTTGGGGCCTGAGGGACCCTGCTCTGGTTCTGCCATCAGGTTTGAAGCCTGTGGCCCCCACTGCTGGTGTGACTGGTGTGGAGTGGAGTGGCAGGCACAGAGGTTGACCAGGACAGGGGAGGAGCAGCAGGGACTGTCCAGGCTGACTGAAGCTCAAGAAAATGGGTACAAGGTTCAGGATATGTGTTTGAGAGGGAAATAATTTTCTTTTCTTCCTGATTCATTTCCAGCAGTTTCATACACTCCTGGCAAAAGGGCTTGGTTCTCCTGTGCTCTTCCTTCCATGGTCTTCAAGGTTTCTCTGAGTTGATAACTTGTCGGATATGGAGTGATCCCAGATCCCAGAACTCTGCCTATTCCCAGGAGTTGCAGAGAGCAGGAAAAACCACTACTGGCCTATGGCAATTGTCAGTGGAAAGCTTGTTCCCCTGTGAAGGTGGTTAATCCTTACTTTACTGTATGGTTTGTGGCTAAAACTTTCTGAATTTATTATTTACAGTCAGATCTCACAAAGCAACAGAATGGATTCAAGATCACCTTGAAAACGTTAGAGGACAACCTGCTCTCTCGGCTGTCATCAGCATCTGGGAATTTCCTGGGAGACACAGCRTTGGTGGAGAACTTGGAGACCACTAAAAGGACAGCTGCAGAAATTGTGGAGAAGGTACAAGGATGGTGATAGCCTGGGGAAATGCACGTCTGTGATGTCGTCTTTAAGGATTTCTGGGGGGAATGTAACCTCTGCTCTGCCCATCTTTGCTCCTTCTGCTGAGCAGAGAAGAGAAATTGGTATAAATTGAAGTGTTCTGCGTTCTGGAGAGCTTCAGGCCATTTAGTTCTTTGGAGCTTTTGTGAATTAAATGACCTATTTAAGACCAAGAGAAAACATCGGTGCCTGATGTAAAGACAATAAAATTTACACACTGTATCAAGGCAGCTTTAAACTGTTCCAGCATAATCCTGAATACATCAGGCTGCCTCAATTAGGCTGAATTTTAGTACTGACCAGGGACTGGAATCTGGTGAATTTGTGATCTTGAGTGAATCTGAAAGAACTCGGGTATTTCATACCCTTCCATTCCTCAGATTATAAATCAGTGTTTGTGTGAGCTGTGAGTGTGAGCACTGCCCCCTGCCCCGCTGTCCCTGCTTGCTACATGGGCTCAGGTAAATGCACAGTGGTTTGTCCTTGCCACTGAGGGAACTTGGCAGGTGTGGTTCTCACGCCAGGATTGTCCCAGGACTCCGGCATGGCCATTCCCTGCTCCCATCCACAGTCCCCCATCTCCAGAGCCTGCCTTTGSCCCCCCCCAGCCACTGGCCCATGGTCTTGCCTTGCTGAGTCACCTGGTGATGGGGTGGGGCTGGAAGTGCCTCTCGCTTCCCAGTGCTGTAGCYCCATGACCAAGAACCTGAGTGATCCTCCCTCCACACTACAAATGGGAATTATTCCTACCAGCCCTTCATGGTGTGTCAGCTGCATTGTGCTCCCTGAGGGGGGCTGCTTGAACCCCCAAAGGGGATGTTGAAGGGATTTTTTGGCATGAAGTAGGTGTTCTCAAAGTGCTTCACCTTCTAAACYAGCCGTGTCCTACAGCAGGTCACTCCCAGCAGTGCCCACAGGGGATGAATTTTGGAGTTTGCACCTGGATTTTAGGAGTTTGTACCCACCTGGAAGGCTGTGGCAGAGCCCTTTTAGAGGTTTGCTGYTCAGGTCAGCTCTCACCCTCTTCTTGGTCTGTCTACCCAAAGAAAGGTGTTCAGCCAACATTTTCCTTCCTATGGAAGTCCTCCCTGCTGTACCTGTGGRAGGCCACTGTCTGCCCCACCCCTAGCTCTGAGTGCACTGAACTATGAACGAGGCCAGCACTGCTCACGGGGATGTGCAAAMAGGCTCATCCCACAGATCCCAACTAGCTGGTGGTTGCACACAGCAGATTAAGGCTCAGCCTGTGCTTCCTTGGGCAGGTTGGTGTGCCCCAGCCAGATGTGCTCACCACAGCTCAGGTGACAGCACAGGGGACCCCGTGGTATGAGTGTCAGCAGGGGCTGTGTGATGCTGTCCTGGCTTGTTYTGCCACAGAAAGCCTACGAAGGGCTGGAGAGGGGCTTTTTGCAGTGATAGGGCGAGGGGGAATGGCTTCAAGCTGAAACTGGGTAGATTTAGATTGGATATCAGGAAGAARTCCTTCCCTGTGAGGGTGGGGAGCCCTGGCACAGGGTGCCCAGAGCAGCTGTGGCTGCCCCTGGATCCCTGGAAATGTCCAAGGCCAGGTTGGACAGGGCTTGGAGCACCCTGGGACAGTGGAAGGTGTCCCTGCCCATGGCAGGGGTGGGACTGGATGGGCTTTAAGGTCCATTCCAACCCAAACCATCCTGGGATTCCCTGATCTCATTGTATGGTTTSCTGAGCTGGCTGGGTCAGCACTGTCTCAGAGCTCCTGGCCGTGCTGACACATCTGGCCGTGCTGTAAGACACATCTGGCCACAGCCAGAGTGGATAAAATAAACCCCAGGAGGCTCGGGGATGTCTCTTTATGCTGCCGAAGTGGAGTGAAAGAAGGAACAGGMCGGAGGTGATGATGAGGTGCTGTATCTGCCCAGAAGGTTTTCACATGTCTGCCACAGCAGCTGCAGGGCCCTGGCCAGCAAGGTGGGGGTGTTTGGAGCTGCTGTTATGGGTTAGCAGCTCTCAGCCATGGGGAAGCTGCCTGAGAGCAGCAGGAGGATTGCTCAGCCCAGTGCTGTCAATGACCTGCACAGGAGGGGGGCAATTAGCAGGATAAAGTCATTGATGAGAAAACAATTCCAGTTTGCAAAGAGCAGGGGTCCCGGGGAGGAATCTGGAGGGGACTCAGAAAAACGGAGGCTTGGGCAGCTGGGTGGAAAAGGCAGTGAAAAGGAAGGTTCCAGAGGGGGAGGGTGCTGGGGAGGGCAGCCCCAGCCTGGCTGCGCCGTGGCCAGGRGGCAGAGGCTGGTCCCACGGTGGCCACGTGTGGGTTGCCCACTGCTTGCCTTGGTGACTTCGTGGCCGATGTCCCCCCTCCCTGGGCTGCAGTCGCTGCTCAGGGGTGTTCTCACAGGAGTCCTGTTCTGTTTCCCCAGGTGCAGGAGTTCAGGGTGACAGAAGCCAGGATTAACGAGGCCAGAGAGCACTACAGGCCCGCGGCCGCCCGCGCCTCGCTGCTCTACTTCACCATGAACGAGCTGCGTGCCGTCCACCCCATGTACCAGTTCTCCCTGAAGGTACCTGCCCGGGGGGCACGGCTGGGGCTGCTCTGCTCTGTGAGCTTCCTAAAATCACAGCATCAGAGTGATTTGGGTTGGAAGGGACCCTAAAGCCCATCTCGTTCCACCCCTGCCGTGGGCAGGAACACCTCCCACTAGAGCAGGGTGCTTCAAACCTTGTCCGGAAAAAGCTACGGTTTTAATGTTTTATTAAATGGAAGATCTTTTTTTATCATACAAGAAAGGTGTTTTGGGGGATGGAGGGTTAAATGAGCATCCTGGTCTAGAACTTCTTCTAAATGATTTCTTACCTTGACAAGTGACCTGGAAAAAGGAATTGAGAAGAGACTACAATGTGTTGAGCCTCATCCACAAAGAAGCTTTTCTTTTTGATATCTACAACTCGTTTGTTGAAATAATTTTATCAGAAAAATGTACAGAATATCTTTTGTGCCTTTTGAAAGATTCATCCCTTACACATACATAATAGATCCAGGGGATCCTGAGGTTTCACCTTTAATCTGTGTCTTCCATAGTTAGTTTATGTTTTCCAGTTAACATTAGCAGTGTGTATAAATACATACAAAATTATTGGGTGAAATGTTTTTATCTAATAAATTTTGATGACAGATCATAAAACATTGTGTAAAGATGCACAGAGATGATTTTAGAATACTTGCCACACAGCTGGGAGCCCGTTATAAATTAGAACACAAAGATTTATGTGCTGCTCTGCAGCGTGTTTTAACACAATTTAAAGAAATGTTAAGCAGGAAAACACATTCTGCAATTATTTAATAATGCATTAGATATCAATGTTACTTTAATTTGTTGAGGCATCATTTTTCCTTTGTAGAACCCTAAAAATAAGGCTCCCAACACAATCATGCCTTGTCCAGTTGGTGCCATCAGTGTGTACTGGACTGGTTATTTCCTTTAGCTGGGCCCAGCACACAGAGCCTTTGCATTGCTGAGCAGAACTTGGGGTTTATTTCCTTTTTCATTTTCTTTTTCCCCTTGCATTTGATAATTTGCTAATGATTTTAATTTGGATGACTCTGAAAGTTTTTTGTCTTTTCTCATTTAGATCAGAAATGTTGCTGCAAGAATCCTTAATCTCTTATATAAGAGGGTTGTTCTCAATGCAGACACCCATCCTTGAGGGTACCTCACTGGCTGCTTCAGCTGCTGCTCCCTGCCCTCCTCACCCAGTCCTTTGCTGCATCCAGACAGGAAAATACTCATGGGACTTAAAAAAATTATTATTATTATTACTTAGAGGAATTGCTTTTCTCTGAGTTGAAATATTTGTGTGATGGGAGATGTACTCCCTCCTCTGCTCCACTCTGGTGAGACCCCAGCTGGGATAGTGTCCAAGTCTGGGGTTCCCAGCAGAGGAAAGGTGTGGACCTGATTGAGCAGGGGCAGAGAAGGCCACGGAGCTGCTCTGAGGGCTGGAGCCCCTCTGCTCTGGAGCCAGGCTGGGAGAGCTGGCGGTGTTCACCTGGACAAGAGGAGGCTCCGGGGAGACCTCAGAGCCCCTTCCAGTGCCTAAAGGGGCTCCAGGAGAGCTGGAGAGGGACTTGGGACAAAGGCATGGAGGGACAGGACAAGGGGAATGGCTTCCCACTGCCAGAGGGCAGGGTTAGGTGGGATATTGGGAAGAAACTCTTGACTGTGAGGGTGGTGAGGCCCTGGCACAGGTTGCCCAGAGAAGCTATGGCTGCTCCTGGATCCCTGGAAGTGTCCAAGGCCAGGTTGGATGGGGCTTGGAGCAACCTGGGCTAGTGGAAGGTGTCTCTGCCCATGGCACGGGGGTGGAACAAGTTGAGCTTGTGTTGGAGTCCCTTCCCATCAAAACCATTCTGGATTCTGTGTTTCCTCTGGGAACTCCACTATCTGCTGGCTCAACGTTTGCAGAGAAAATCTCCTGTGTCACCCCAATGGGAGCTCATTGGTCAGAGAARCATTTCCTGTGTGCCTTGTGGCTGGGTTCCCTGTGCCCGTGTCTGTGCTGCCTCCCTGGGCCCTGGGGAGTGCAGTGTCCCAGGGAGTGTCACCACTGGCAGGCTCTGTGTCCCCGAGGAGCAGCTACAGGCAGGCACGGGGCGTGGTCCCCGTGTGCTCCCTGCCCCRCGGAGCCGGGATGCAGGGTCTGAGCTGGCATCACTGACTGTGGCACCTCAGGGGGCACCCGGGGGCGTGCAGAGGGCATCTCCAACCTCCCATCCCCGCTGTGTGTCCCACCCAGGCGTTCCACGTCGTGTTCCAGAAGGCCATCGAGAGGGCAGCCCCGGCTGAGAGCCTGGCAGGGCGGGTGCTGAGCCTCACTGACAGCATCACCTTCTCCGCGTTCCAGTACACGGCGCGGGGGCTCTTCGAGCGCGACAAACTGACCTTCAGCGCCCAGCTCACCTTCCAGGTACCAGCACCACCTCGGGCCGGGCGTGTGGGGATCAGAGCAGCAGAGGCAGGGACTGGGGACTTGATGTTCTTCTCTGCCTCTCTTAGAATCCCCGAATCCCAGAATCCCAGAATCAYTCAGGTTGGAAAAGCCCTCCCAGACCACCGASTCCAAGCTGTGCCCCATCYCCACCTTGTCCCCAGCCCAGAGCACTGAGAGCCTTGCCCAGACCTTCCTTGGACACCTCCAGGGATGGGYACTCCAGAGCTCCCTGGGCAGCCCTTGCCAATGCCTGACCACCCTTTCCATGGASAAATTCCTCCTGATGTCCAACCTGAGCCTCCCCTGGCACAGCTTGAGGCCGTTTCCTCTCMTCCTGTCCCTGTTCCCTGGGAGCAGAGCCTGACCCCCCTGGCTGCCCCCTCCTGTCAGGGAGTTGTGGAGAGCCAGAAGGTCCCCCCTGAGCCTCCTTTTCTCCAGGCTGAGCCCCTTTCCCAGCTCCCTCAGCTGCTCCTTGCAGGATTTATTCCTGCTGGAAATGGGCACAGATGCTGTGTTGGATTTGAATTATGCTGACAAAGGTTGTTTGAGAGAGTAATTCCTGCTTGCAGGACCTGGAACAAAGGACAAAGCAAACTGGCCTGGAAGGCTCATTGCATTTAGCCYAAACAAGTGCTTGCTGCAGAGCTGCTCTACCATGTCCACTATGTTTGTATAATTTTTATTGTACAATCTGAGCAAGGAGACCTTTGTGTATCCCTATTCTGAGATCAAATCCAAACACTAAATAGAGCCTGGAATGATGTTGTGAAGCTGATACGAAGTTAGTGCAGTGAGTGGCTGTGTAAATGCCCTGACATGTAGAATCATAAAATAAATAAAGCTGGAAAAATGCTCCAAAAATGCAGATATGAACCAAGGTTGAACTGCTGAAAGACTGTGCAGGTCTGGTTAACCTTGATCCAGTGATGGCCATGACTTGTTTAATTCTACATAACAAAGCACTATGTGTAAAAGAGAAAGAAAGTATATACACACAGATATATGCAGATATAAAAAAATGGACTCTGACAAGATATAAATTAATATTAATATATTATTAATAAATTATTAAATTGTCTGCGTGTTAAAACTCAGCTTATATTTGGCAATGTCAGCCATAATTCTGACCCACAGGACAGCTACATTTTGTAACATRTATCTCTAAGTAAAGTGTTTAAGTAGCTCACATTGTGCTCAYAGCGGCACCAAGTATTGGAAATAGTAAATGGATCAGTTAAGGTGTCAGGAAAGGCAGCAGCCACAGTGTCAGAGTGTGGAGCAGCTCAGTGATGAGCACAGGATGCTCCCATGTAAAAAACACTTGGCTCTGGAACCCAATGCCTCCTTGCCCTTGCTGGTAGGAGAAGTGCCAGGCACACTTCAGGTGCCACTGCCCCGTTGGCATCAATGGGACACAGACCAGGAGCTGTGACAAGGAACTGACACACTCAGTGCTCCAGAACTGGTTTTTTCCACTCCAGAATTGGTGTTCAGAGTTTTGGAGTTTGAGATTTCAGAGTTCAGGGAGAGCAGATGGAGCAGTGGCTTCAGCTGGGCTCATCCATGGCTTTCTGGAATTAYCTCTGGCAATCTTACTCCATCTACTCCTGCAAGCCACCATTGGAGGTACCAAAAMCAGGAATGGCCCAGGTGCTCTCCTGAGCTTTGAGATCTCAGGGCTCTTTCTTGGAGCAGGAACCGTAAGGGTGGTGGGGATCCTGGTCTGGGTTTTTTTGTTGCTTTCTGTTTGTTTGTTTGCTTGTTTGTTGTTTATTTTTCCAAACACTCTCAGTGTGTCTCCACTTACTTTCTAACTTGAGCGAGCTCGGGAGAGATGGCCAAGCCCCTGGAAGCATTCCCTGGGGATGCTCTGCTTCCTTGCAAGGAACTTCTCTGCTCTCCAGCCGTGGCTCTCAGGCACCTGCAGCCTGGCTCTCCTGCCAGGGACTTCTCCTCGGGGTGCTCTCCATCCACCTGCATCACTCTTACCACCCAGTTCTACCAATTTTATTCCTCTTCTGGTGCCAATCTCCACACTCATTCCTGGGCCTCTTTTTGGGAGACCCAAAGCACCTCCATGGTGTGGCTGTCCCACCCCTCCATTTTAACCAACGTTTGGCAGGTACYTGAGTTGAATAATTAATCTGCTGAGATTTGTTCCTGCTCGGGCTCCTGGCTGCTCAGGGATAACTTGTTTGTTTGGAATTACAGATACTTCTGATGAGTAAAGAAATCAACCCAGCAGAGTTGGATTTCCTGCTCAGATACCCAGCACAGCCTGGGGTCACGAGCCCTGTGGAGTTCCTGTCTGATCATTCCTGGGGAGGAATCAAGGTACCTGAATCATGRGAAATCAGATCCCCTTATCTCCTCTAAAAGCCCTTCAGCCCTTCAGGTAGGTCCTTATGGCATTTGGTGAGCAAAGTTCTGCCCATACGTGAGGAGTAGCACAAAAAGGCCACAGACATGGAGATTCTGCAGGTCCAGCACTGGCTTTGTGTGTTCTTCCTGTACCCCTCATGTGTGTCCCCAAGAAGATGATCTTCCCTCTGAGATTTAGGCTTCTCCCCTTAACGCCAGACTGAGAATACCCTCTGGGGTTTGTGGTTTGTGAGGGACATGGAGATGCTGCTGTATTTGGGAAGAAGTGGGAATTCAAGGTCCATGGGACTGTCTGCAGAGCTGTGCTGGGGTGGGAGTTGTGGCAGCTGCCAGACCTGCAGGGAAAAACTCTCATGGAAGTGAGCAGGTCTGGCAGCTGCCGGGTGTTTGGAGTGAGAGGAGAGGAAGAGCATCCCAAAAAGATGTGAGTTATCCCATATTTGCTCCTATTTGTCAAAAAATGTGAATTGTGATGGATTTGTGATTCAGCAGGGTGAGATTTGTTTTCTGAAAATGGTCAAAATATTCTCCAGCTTTGGCCTGTTCATGCACACCTTGCTGGAGCTGGGAATTGTGTCTCTTGTCTGATTGTGGTGCTGATCAGTCTCTGGCACCTGTGGTGATTTAAGGGTCAGTAGTATTTCCAGCATGTTGCCTCTGTGGGACATTTCCTGCTGCTGTGAAGTAGGGAGTGAAGACTTCCCAGTTTCACTGTGATAGTTCTCAAATTTTCACCTGGATTTTGCCTTTCTYTCTCTTCCACCTGCTGCATGGAGAATGTGTCTGCTTCCTGGAGGATGGAAAAATCTTCATCCAGGCCCAAGACATCTCTGGTGTTCTTTGCCTCTTTGTTTTTGGGGCTTTCCAGAGCTGTGCAGGAGCCTTGGCTTATGGTGCCAGGTGCCTTTCTAGGCAAGMCCTGCTGGGCTGGGCACCCCGGGGCAAACACTGTCCCTCAGGTAACACAGAGCTCAGCTCCAGCTGCAGCTCAGGAGTCAAAGGAAGTCGATATTTCTAACACAGGTCACCCATAGTGATGCCAAATGGCAGCATGGAGCAGTTCATGACAGATATGGCTGCCCTGACCAGGAGTTGTCATCTCCATCTCTTCTCTGGCTGTGASGACAGGGCCTCTGCCTCATTTTGAGTAACCCAGCTCATGTTGAAATGTCACAATCACATTTTCAGCCATAAAATAAGCTTGGAACGTCTCACTAAACCAGCTCTGTTCAGCCTCTAAAAGGCATATTTCCATAATAATGAGGGAATTAAAAAAACCCTACACCTTTTCCTTAATCATCCTTTGTTCAGCAGTGGCACTTTGCTGTTCAGACAGCAGCAGCTTTGCTTTTGCTCCTCATTTGAAGACAAATTAAATGGACACTTAGGGTCAACACACAGAATCAGGAGGACTCAGCCATCAAGCCCATGAAATATCTCCTTTGGAACAGCATATTTTGTCTTTGGGCTGTGCAGTCTGTACAGAKGTACACACATTACTGCCCGAAATGACAGGTTTGCTCAACTCTGCTCTGTCTCTGCCCATGTTCAGCCTGGGACAATGTGRGTTGAAAGGTGCATTTCAGTTCTCTGGAGTCCCTCTGGGTTGTCATTCTGCACTGCTTGTGAGTGTCTTGCATTGCATGACTTCTTTCTACTTTGGTTCCTTAAGTTTCCTCTGAAACATGAACTTCCTTCTACCATGGGTTTTAGAGGTTTCACAAATTCTCATTTTGGAGATATTTTTGTGCATCTTAGGAAATACACGTTTCCCAGCACTTGAGGACATGGTTTAGTGGTGGTGCTGGGCTGATGGTTGGACTTGGTGATCTTAGAGGTCTTTTCCAACCTTAATGATTCCATGATTCTGTGTTAGTCCTGTAGTGCCCAAAGATGCCTTTGCCACCTCGGTACGCTCTCCAAACARACACCTCCTAGGTTTGCAGAGTTTTCTTCGTGAGATCATCCCTCCTGTGCTGCCAGTCCCACCCCATGGGGGTGAAATGGCCTTTCCTGTTCCCTGTGTGCTTCATCAGGGTTGTTGCAATGGCCTCACTGAAGCTGAGTGCCTGCTCAGGGGCATAAACACCAGAAGGAACATAAWCTCCTACTCAGTCATTCCTCAGGCTTTATTCTCATATCACTCCTGCCCTGAGGGGTGGGTTCTGATGTCAGAGGGGCAGCTCTGATCTCTGCTCTGTGTGACAGGGACAGGGCCCAGGGAAYGGCTAGAGCTGTGCCAGGGCAGGGTCAGGCTGGAGATCAGGAAAAGGTTCTTCTGTCCCCAGAGGGTGGTGGGCACTGGACAGGCTCCCCAGGGAATGGTCCTGGCCCTGAGGCTGCCAGAGCTCCAGGAGCCTTTGGCCAATGCTCCCAGGGATGCAGAGGGTGGGATTGTTGGGGTRTCTGTGCAGGGCCAGGAGCTGGACTGGGTGATCCTGTGGGTCCCTTCCAGCTCAGGAGATTCCATGGTTCTGTGATCCRTGGCACAGGCAGGAGAAGAGGCAGTGCCCGAGTGCATCTGTGCTGTGTCAGAGCTGCTGTGACACCAGCAGGGAGCTGCTCCTCACAGCTCACACCCCGTGACCATTGAACAGGGCCTTCACCCTTCCAGCAGCTGCTGGAGTTCCCCATTCCATGCCTGGATGTGCAGCATGGGCCAGCCCAGGCTGGGTGCTGGGCGTTTGCTGTGGACTCACTGTGTGGGGGAGCACCCGGAGGCTGATTCCGAGGGAGGCAGGAATTGGGAGTGGGCTGTCACCTCGAGTCCCTTCCCAGGTGGTTCCCTTCAAGATGAGCCATTCCCACTCAGCTTCCTCTTCCCCACTGAGCCTTTAGGGTTTGTGGTTGTGATGGAAGTTGTGGTGCCCAGAGATGCTGCTCTGCATGCAGAGGTTTCCAGGTGTGCTGCACCCCTCAGGTGTCTTCAGCCTCAGCCTGCATCCCATGGCCCCGTGAGCTGCACACCTCCAAGAGCTGTGGGCACTGCCCAATAATCTGCACTAATTTTATGCATTTCAAGATTTTCAGATAGTGAATTCTGCGTTATCAGATACTGAATACCCTTCAGATTGTCTTTTGTGATGATTGTAGTATTGATTTTACTATAAATAATATGCTTGGTGTCAACTTTATTTGTGTTTATGTTCTGTTGATCTCTGTTGGTTTAATAGCCTTTGAGTTGTTGGCAATTCCGGTTACTTGAGGCATGGGTTTAGTACAATCATATTCTGTCACAGGCTGCTATAATTAGGTTAATTAGTCATGGATTCTACACAGCTTATTAGCAGGCTAAAATCTCCTTTTCTTTCATCAAGAAGATTAAATGCTATAATAAATTGTTTCTTCAACAAAGCTTCAGCAAAGTACATTTCAGATTTATATTTCAAATTTGAAGTGAAATTTAGCATTCTGCTGATTTTTCACAGAAACAGTGAAAATGCTCCAGCCCAAAAGGCTCCTCTTGCCAGGGGGTTCTGGCCAAGATAGTGCCAAAAGAAATCAATATGGATATTTGTGACCCATGCTGAGCCTCCCACTTTGGGCACATTAACTTCAAAGGAAACCTCATTAAATGTTGAGGGTTCTGGGCATGCCACTGGCCTTGTGTGACTTGGCTTATTATTTATTGTTGGTGGTTGATTAATAATATATGTAGGCCAATAGCCCTTTGCAGTTGTGTGGCTGTTTGCAGCTCGCCGTGCTGGAACATCTGACACTCATTTATGATTTAGTTTTCCAGCTCCTTTCAAGTTCAGTACAAAGTTTCACAGAGCCTTTTTCTGTAATGTGTGTGCCAGGGAAGGTCAGTATTTACCCCTGAACGAAGAAACCCTTGTACCTGGCCAGAAGGACATGGCTTGTAGGGAAAGGTAATAGCTTTTATTCCATCTGCTGATAGACTTGGGAAAATAGGTACATTTCAGGCTCTTTGGTGCTTCTTTAAACCTGAAACAGGAATTGAATTCAAGCTAAATGCAGGTTGAGGAAAACTGCTGTGAGCTTGGTTTGATTCTGTTCATCATTCAGACTGAGTGGGAGGGAATGGTACCTGTGGAGCCCCTGTGGAGGAGCATTAGCTGGCTCTGGAGCAGGAGAGATGTTAGCAAAGGGCAGTCATCAGCCTCGGTGCAAATCCTGCCTCTGGGTTGTTGAGGGTTAGTTAAGAGCAGGAAGGGGACAGAATTTTATCATTTAATGAAAGTAGTGCCTTTGCTGAGTCCCTGGCTTTGGTGCTCAATAGAGTTGGTCATTTCAGTCCTAAGGTCTGTAATTTGCAGAGGCTTAGCAGTGATCTCTGGAGAAAGCAGAAGTATTCTTTTACTCCTAATGAGGTTTTCTGTCTCTTTTCAATTTCCTTTATTACAGCCTCTTGTACTCTTCTCCCCCTCTGTGGTCCCAGCATCTGCCTTGAAAGTTTTTATTTCTGTTGGTACTTCTGAAAACATTTTCTGTTCATGCAAGGTTGGCCATTTCTCCTGACTTGGCTGGTGGCTTTCTCACCAGCAAATGTGTGGACACACCTTAGACCACAGTGCTGCTGCTGGAACTGTGGCCACAGCCGTGTCCAAATGTCCAGTTTTGGACATTCTCGTTGTGTGATTGAATTACCATGGAATCCGTGTAGAGGTTGTCCTCTGCAGGGTGAGTATTCTCTGAATTGATCTCTGAATTGGTGCTCTGTGGTCCCTTCAAGCCTGTGGTCCCTTCATCCCCCCCAGGCTGCCTGTTGAGCTGTTCTTGTTTATCCCCAGGGTGAGGACAGGCAGCTCCTGCSGTGGCTCTGCTCTGAGCATGGCTACAGAAATGACATCACGCGGTTTTAGGGTTGTTTGGTCTTTCAGACTATGTCCAGACTAACAAGTAAAATGGGCCAGCAGTTGTTTGCTGGCCCTGGCAGCACCTGAATCCATACAGTGAAACTCCCCTCACCTCCCAAAGCGGAGACACCTCACCTATTGTTTCCTGTGGGCARCCCTGGGTTGGCCCTACCCTGGGTCATGTCCAGCCATTCCCTGAGAGCAGGAGAGTTCACCAAGGCTACAGGAGAGCCAGGGAGATACTGGCATATTGTGTGGCTCACGGTGAGCCCGTGCCCAGCCCCCTTCTGCAGCCACAGACCGAGGGGCAGATCAGCAGGGAGGGACCAGCGCCTTCCCTCGCTGTGCTGGGCTCTGAGACCCGCAGGGAGAGACTCCCCCTGCCCACAGCCTGGCACAGCCTGGCTCTGAACAGCCCTGGGGGTGCGTGGGTGTGGGTTGAGTTCTGAGCTTAGGCTCTGTGCCCGTCAGTGGCACAGCCTCACACGAGGCACAGCCACCTCTGTTCAGACCAGGCTGGTTCCRAGGGGTTCAGCAGAGCACTTTGTGTGTGCCTGGGAAGGATCATCGGAACATCCCCTGGGTCGGGCTGGGCTCCTCTCAAGCCTCACCACTCCTGATGAAGCCAGTGGCCGTGTCCTCGTGGTCTTCACTGTCCTGGTGGCCTTGGCCAAGACCAGGCCTTGTGAAAAGCTGAGGGTTGCTCTCCATCTACACGGCCCAGCTGGAGGAGGGGTCGCTGGGTTTCCCTGGGACCCTGCTTATCCTTGCTGCCAAGTTCTCCCAAGCTGCAGCTCCCTCCGTGCCGTGGGGGGCCGTGTTTGCCTGTGGCCCCTGGTTCCCTGTGGTGCACGTGGCCGTCCCCGTGTCCAGCTGTTCCCAGGGGCCGGCAGCGCCGGAGCCTCGATGGGATGCACATTTCCCCAGCCTGATTTCCTTTGTGATATTTTCTGCAGAGCCTCTTCAGTGCTGCATGCAGATGTGTCCCGCAGGATAAGTGCAGCAAGAATACACCTGGCCAACTTGGATTACTTCTTCATCCCAATCATCTCCCTCATCTTTTTCTGAAGAGGAAGAATTTTCATTATGTAGATATGAAAACGCCACTGAAAGGGCATTGTTTAATAAATGTGATGCTGAATAATGAGCTCTAAATACTGAATTCAGCTTTCCAGGAGGAGAACAGCACTAGACAAAGTAGTATATTAACTCCATATTTATAATTTTGCAGAATGCAGATGATAAGATTGCGTGTGTGGCTTATGAGATAAAATACCGAATCATATATTTTGCATTTAAGAAAACTGGATTTTTTGGACAAAGGAGCAAAAATCTCTCTTCCAACTTTCACTTCTTGTACTTTTTAGATGCGGAAATTTTTCATTCTTCTCCAAGATTCATTGTGACACAATCTGCTGCATCCATTGTGCTCTCTGTGCATATGCAATGTCCTTTGATCAGGCTGGTCAGACAGGAAAGGCTCACAGCTCACAGCTTCCCTTCTACATTCAGAATTATTATTATGCCAGAAAATCATAGTCTTAATTAAATATCTTCCATTAACTCAGTTCTTCAGATGTACAGCCTTTTAGAGCATCTTCGATAGAAAACATTGATTGTGACACTTCAATGGGCATTTATCTGCTCTCATCTAGAAGTTTCCTAAGGACATTCTTCCGTCCTCTGTATCAAGTCTGAGAGAAATATTCCCAATGTCTCACAGAAAAGCTACTTGAGAACGTTTTACCTTTTTTCACCCCCTTTTCTTTTTTAACCTGCTGGCTAACGATCTGATGCTTATCTGAAATACAGCAGAGATTGGGATCGCATCAAATATTTAAGGACGCACTTTGTCGGTTCGATTGCAGAGTGGAGATTGGGTTTTTCTGGATGCCTCTACAGCCTCTGTCTTTCACACTCAATCCACCCAGCACAAAGCCTTCTGTCAGCTGGGCATTTGGAATGGAAAAGCTCCTTTACTCTCTAAATGGAGAGAAAGGGAAGTAATGGCTTCATCCTGCCCTTGGGTCACAGCAACCCACTGCAACTCCAGGCTGAGGCAGAGGGGCTGGAAAGTGCCCAGTGGGAAAGGCCCTGGGGGTGCTGGTGACAGCAGCTGGACACGAGCCCAGGGTTGCCCAGGCGGACAAAAGGCCAAGGGCACCTGGGCTGTCCCAGCCATGRGGTGGCAGCAGGACCAGGGCAGTGCCCGACCCTGTGCTGGCCCTGCTGCGGCACCTCCAGTGCTGAGGGCAGCTCTGSGCCCCTCAGGACAAGAAGGACCTTGAGGGGTTGGAGCATGTCTGGGGAAGGGAACGGAGCTGGGAAGGGGCTGGAGCCCCAGGAGCAGCTGAGGGAGCTGGTGGGGCTCAGCCTGGAGAAAAGGAGGCTCAGGGGGGACCTCCTAGCTCTCCACAACTCCCTGGCAGGAGGGGGCAGCCAGGGGGGTCGGGCTCTGCTCCCAGGGAACAGGGACAGGAGGAGAGGGAGCAGCCTCAAGCTGTGCCAGGGGGGATTCAGGTTGGATATTGGGAAAATTTCTTCACAGAAGGGGTTGTCAAGCATTGGAACAGGCTATCCGGGGCTGTGATGGAGTCTCCATCCATGTATGGATTTAAGAACCATGTGGATGTGGCATTTGAGGACATGGTGGTGCTGGGTTGATGCTGGCACTTAGTGATCTGAGAGGCCATTTCTAACCTGAACAATTCTCTGATTCTGTGATAAAGGACCTGTTGGAGCTCCTCATTGCCCCTCATTGTGTGGCAGAGCCCTTTCCCTGTTTCCTTTCCCTGGCAGTGGTGGTTCACATGAAGAGCAGTGGAAAAGGSAGACTCAGTGCTCAGCTCCATTTCAACTGGCAATGACCTCTGGAACCCTGGTGGTACCACCAAGGCTTTCCCTGGCTTGGGGCATCTGAGGGACCTTTTGTGGAGGCTCTCGTGGTCTGTGTTTCATTCCCACAGTGTGATCACAAAGCATCAGTGGACCCCAGTACCCCACAGGAGCCCTGGGCTCACGCTTTGCCCTTCACTCAAAGCTGGCCAAGCCTCTGCTGCAGTCTAGTTTGATCTCTGAGTGTTGCATTCCAAGGTGTGGACCTTCTGGAGAGAGGATAGAGGGAAGTGGTGAGAAGTGTCATGCACCTGATAGTGCGACTGTGAGAAGAGACTGAGGAGAGGGAGAGGGGAGAGGGGAGAGCTTATATCTGAGGGCCTCCAGACTGAGGGGACAGGAGGTACAATCTTCCTCTGGAAGGGAAAAAGCAGCTGGGTTCCTGTGTCAGTAAAGGGCAGAGCCAGGGGCAGCCCAGAGTCCCGCAGGGAGGATTCCCAGCAGACACGTGAAGGTCTCCGTGACGCTGGAAGGGCTGGCACAGGCTGCTGCAGCTGCCATCCCTGGGGCGATGGAGCAGGTCTGTGACCRCAGTGGGGAGGACCTCAGGCTGGGTGCCCCAGCTCTGGCAGGAGCAGCTCTGCAGCTCATTCCCTCTGGTTGCCTGTTCTCAAGGCCAGTCCTGCTCTGGTGGCACCATGAAACCTTGGGTGAGACCATCTCGGTGAAGAGCTGGGAGAATTCTCCTCAAGGGATGAGYCCATAGGTCTGTGTCCCCATATCAGGACAGACCCATGGACCTTGAGAGCTTTCCAGCCAGGGACTTCAGCTGAGTCCTTGCAGCCCATGGGACATATCTTCTCTTTCAGTTTTGCTGTGCACTGGCSCATGGTGATGGCCCACCTGGGATTTATAACAACCAAAGCTGGGAAATTTTTCAGAAATACACAAGTACCACCTTTCAGCTGCCATCAGGGACCCAGGCCCAGCTTCTGGTTCTGGCTGTGTGTCCCTGATTTGCTGAGGAGCATCCAAGAGTGAAGAGGAAGGATGGAGAGCATGGCTTGGGAAATCAGCCTGATTTTGCAAGGCCCATTCTCAAACCCACTTGAACAAGCTTTGCAAGAAAATGCAGAGAAAATGTCAACGTGAACCTGGCTGGGAAACATCTCAGGCAAAATGAGGAAAATGGGTGGGTGGGTATAAGCAAGTAGAATACAAAGATTATGACTAAATCTCATTTCTGTGACTGACCTTTCCTGTGAAGTGGAGCTGTCTGGAAGAACGCACTGGTAGGAAGGAGCTGAGTGCCGAAGCCATTGTTTCCTAATTTATGATACAGGTTTCACTGGAAATTTTCCAAGGAAAGGTAGCGATGGGTAAACCCATCACTCATCAGACTGCTTCTGGTGTCCAGCCACAGGGGGTCTGCGTGTTGTGATGCTCTAGGATCCTGCAGACAAACAGGGTGGTTTTGCACAGTGACATGTTCTGGCTCTACACACCTTCTGTCCCCATTAAAATGTAGAAGCAGCAAGTAGGAGTTTGAAGAGAGACAGGGGCATRCAGTGCCTTGAGTTTGTCAGTCAGCTTTTATGGAAGAAATAAGGAGGGTTAAAACAACATTTTTGTGTTGAAAGGTGATTGAAGCTTGGCAAACCCATCAAATCTTTATTTTCACCTTTGGTGGAGATTTTTCTTATGAGTTAAATTATTCAGGTAGTGCAGCTAAACAGAAAATAACACCTTCAGTGTATGAATAATACAACTCAAAACCTGGGATGGGAGAGATTGCAAATAATCCATCATCTGCTACATTAATTCTTCTAGTTAACAGTAGTATTTAAATGGAGCAATTCATCTGCCTATACGTCTTTTTCCTGAATGATCCAATCTATCAATTGAAGCCAGGTGCAGGTCTGACTTTGCCATTCTTCCAGGAGCTGTCATTTTCCAGCTGTGGGGATGCTGGTTTTCCTAAAGACTTTTGGACCAGCTGCAGAAAATGAAAGAAAGAAATTATGAATATTCACTGAAACATTTATAAGCAGTGCCCACAGACAGAGTAAGACCTGTACAAAGTGCTTGGGAGATCACAGAATCATAGAATCATTAAGGTTGGAAAAGACCTTCAAGATCACAGAGTCCAACCTTTGACTGAATCCCACCATACTGACTAAAACCCATCACAAAATTCACCCACGAGCCACTTCAAACTCCTCAAGCCCAAGGACAGAGCTGGGAGCAGGGCTGTGGTGGGACCTCCCTCCCCTGCCTGGGAGCTGTCCCTCCRGAATGCRGAGCACAGCTCCAGGACACRCAGCCCAGCCGTGGCAGCAGATGCACTGCTCAGATGCTTTAACTACTGGGTCATTGTGCACTTGGGACCTGATCCTGGTGCTGGCATTGCAGGCACTCAGGAGAGCCTGGACAGCTTTGCTGCATGCCTCACCTGGCACTGGAAATGATTTCTTTTCCYTGTCCTTAGCTTGGCTTTCCAAGAGCTGCTCTATCCTCCAGGATGTGCCCAGGCTGCTGAGGCCACCCCTGCCCAGGGGACCCTCGGAGCAGGTGACACTGCTGTCCCAGGAGATCAGCTCAGGGTCAGTGGCACAACTGCTGAGCACTGGGAACGTCCCATTTGTGGATCCTGCTCTGCTTCAAAACTGTGTAACACAATTCATAAAGCCACAGCTCCTTCATTCTGCCAGTGAAATCGTGACTAATCATCAGGATTTAATCATCTCACAGATTATTAAAACTGTGAGAATATGAAATGTAATTTCTTTCCAGTGTTGTCAAGTTGTGTGATTTTTATAGACAGATGTTTGATGTTCAGTGCGTACAGACCTCATTTTTTTAAGTAGAGGCTTAATTTTTTTTAAAGAAAAGCTAGATATGTAAGTGAAAACTGAAAGTAAAAACCAGGTATAATGTGAAGACTCAAAAGATAATGATAGCTTTTACAAAACCCCTCAAACTCCTTAATTTCGAATTCTTTATGTCTTTYAAAATGCAGTCTCACGGCTGCTGGGGAGGTGGGTAACTGAGTGTTAGGAGAGTTCTGCCAGCACTGACTTTACTTGCTCTGTATTATCTTCACGCTGTTACCGTCAGTACACGGCACAGCAGTGAGGTGATTTTGTCTTGCCTTGCCCCAGAGCTCTTTTCGAGTCAGGTGACTCTGAGGTGGGGTGTTTTAAACTACGGAAATATTTTAAAATACAAAACAATCTTTTTTTTAAAGGATAGTTCCTCTTGGAACTGAAGGGAAGAAAACATGGTGATAATATATGTGTTTGGGTTTTTTTAGATTTTRTAAAATTTTATGAAGCAACAGCTAAACTCGAGGCCAGTTTGACCAGATGGTTTCCTTAGAACAGCTGTCTTTAGTGATCAGAGTCAGTGTTTTGTCTAATAAATTACAGAGCTCGTTGTGCTRTGTCTGATGCCAGGAGGAGGTAACTCGTGTGCAGGAGCCCTTTGGAGCTGTTCTTTTCACTGAAGGCTCAGCCCATGCTCTGCATTCTGCAGGTTCCCTCTCCTCCCTGACCCCCAGACTGTCTCTCTGCAGAGCTTCCCCCGTTCCCTGGGATCCTTCTCTGGCTCTGGGCTGTGTGGGGGACACTCCTCAGCTCAGCAGCTGCTCTGGGATGGAATCCAGCATTCCTGTCTCGGAGCCAGTGGCTGATCCGTGTTGTGTTTCCTGCAGCTGTGGGGGAATGAGAGAACTGTGCATGTGTGAATGTGTGAAACCCACGGAGCTCTGACACACCAGCTCCACACTAACGCTGCTGCTGACTTAGCCGAGGAACTGCCAAAGCAAACTGAAGTGACAAAGGAACTTGTCTGCGATTCAGTGAATGGAGAACCATTTTCTCTGAGAAGATGGTGATCCTCGCCTTGACATGGTGTGAAGAGCCCTGTTTTGCTGAAGAAGTCTCATTTTGAAATATAAACTCAAGCCCCACTTGTTTCCAGCCATCAGAGATGATCCCAGTGTGGGTTGCAAAGACAAGAGCTCGAGTCCTCCAGCCCTTTGGATCATATTCTATTTYGACCAATATTTTTTGTCTCTCTCAATTTCCATGACAACTCCAAGTGACAAATGTACTTTTCATTATGTGGACGAAAATAGACACCCTGCTCAGGTTGATGTGCAGTTCCCATCTGCTGCCCCAATGTACCACTCCTGCCTGGAAACAGGGATATGTTAGAGCTGGGCTAAGTTTCTTGGAAAAATCCACAACAAAGGTATTGAAAARCAATTGATATTCACAGAAAGATTACTGATGGAGAGAGCTTTCACTCCACTGGCTTTTAAATAGCAGCATCTCCCACTAATAACATCACTCCTGATAAATGCAATTAAAATTGTTGACTAATGAAAATTTTAGTGTTAATTTATATAATACAGACTTTTTACTTGCAATTAGAGCTTTCTTGATTCTGCAATATGTGTTCAGGGAGAGAGGGAGACTATCATTCCTGATTACACGTCTGTCATTTAGGAAGAAAAAAGCAATTTTTCAGAGTCTCCCTTGTTAACGTCAACCAAGAGACTTCTCGAAGCAGCAGCAGCCAAAGTTCTGAAGTGATATTTTAAATAAATCACGTCAAAAGTCAACAGTGAGGAGATGTTTTATATAAGCACTTGCACTGAGAATTCCCTGAATTCAACATTTGCCATTGCATTATGCTCAGCTCTGAGAGGTGCGTTGAATACATTTATTGCTKCAAGGACCAGGACTTGGCAGACCAGAAATTCCTGGGAATTTCAGTTTCTCGTGTTCTGTGCTGTGGTTTCTAGTTTTTCACAGAAAGCAGGGTATGGCACTGAATTTGGAGCAAGTCCTTCTGTCGCTGACATTTCTGCATGTTGATGTGAATCCACACATGGAAACAACAGCTGTTGAATCACTCCTCTGCTCACAGTCTTTACGGAATTCTCTGGATCCCTGGGAATTTGGTGTGGGGAGGTACAGTGGAGAGCTGAGTCAGTCCRTGCTGTGGCACTGCAAACTCTCTGCTCTGACCTGTGCCTGTGGCGGAGGTGTTGGTGGAATGGTGCCTTTGGACAATGCTGGGGTTGTTGCAGGAGAATTTGTGGTGGTATCTGCAAGTTCTTCTCTGCCCAGAGCTCTGCTTCTGTCCCTGTGAGGAAAGGTGGGGGGAGTTGTCCAGCTGGGAGAGGACAGAGCCAAATCTCCATGTTCTTGGCAGCGTGTAATAAGGATCGGCTGCAGGTTGGGAGGTTCTGCTGGAACATATTTAAAAAAAAATAATCTCCTTTACTGCAAGGACAGTGCAGCTCTGAGCAGGGCACCCCGAGGCGCTGAGAGAGCTTGGTCTGGAGGGCAGTGTTTTGGTGGACATGGCCACGGCTGCCCTGCTCCAGTGCTGGCCACACCCATCCTGGGCAGGACCCCTCCAGGGGTTTCTTCCAGCCATTGCTTCTGTGATGCTCTGGGTGGACAC
This sequence comes from Amblyornis subalaris, assembly GCA_018881555.1. Classification (NCBI taxonomy): domain Eukaryota; kingdom Metazoa; phylum Chordata; class Aves; order Passeriformes; family Ptilonorhynchidae; genus Amblyornis; species Amblyornis subalaris. The sequence continues at coordinate 742,025 of JACAXG010000175.1, read as the reverse complement.
ACAGCAAATGTCCTGGGCCGTGGCACCCTCTGGGAATAGCTCCACAACCTCTTTGTCATCCCCTCTGTTCRACCYGGCACAGGCTGCCCRGGGAAGCTGTGGCTGCCCCATCCCTGGAAGTATCCAAGGCTGGGTTAGTCAGGGCTTGGAGCACCCTGGGATRGTGRAAGGTGTCCCTGCTCACAGCATGGATTTGAAATGAGATGATCTTTCRGGTCCCTTCCAACCCAAACCATTCTGTGGTCCTATAATTTCCACTGCTAAAAACATGAACACATTTGTTACCAGAAGCCCTCTTTCCTGACATCTTCCTCCCCTCTCTTCACTCTCTGTGACTAAATCCAGCCTATTAGAGAGACCAAGGTTTGACACTGCTCTTGGCTTCTCATGGGGAAGCCCTTCCAAAGGGAAAGTGGGGTTTCCAAACCAGTGTGATCTTCAGTGTCTTCTGCCTTGTTTGCAACAGCAGCGTGTCCCAGACAATCTCACACCTCTGCCAGGGCCTTTGTGTGACTTTCCAAGCCCTGTGCAAGGGTTTATCTTTCCAGTTCATCTGAGCAAGGTGTGAAAACAGCTCTTCTCAAAGGACTTGCTCAGGGCTTCCCACAGTGAAGCTGTGTGGGATGGGAGCTGGAGCACTGGGGKGGGAACACCTCTGCCCATCAAGAAGCTTCTGCTTTGCTCTGAATGTGCCTTTCCCTGTCTACAGAAAACAGCTCATTCACTGTCTGTTGTCCTTCAGTTGTCTGTTATCCTTCACTTGTCTTTTCCACTTCATGTTCCACCACTCACAGCTCCGGATTGTGCAAAATGAAGATGTTTGTTTCGGTGAGAATTTTACTTGAATCCAGAAGAACGTTATGAGCTCTGCAATGTGTTCTGCCACCGCTTGTATGAAAGAGCATTTGGATTCTTCACTTGTCTGCATAACATTTGTAGTTGCCACTTTCTAACTACATGATCTAACTACTCTTTCATTGTAATTTTAATTTATTTATTGCCTTGCTTGGCTGTTTTTTTGGGGCATTCTTCAGCTGCCTGTTTCTGCTACAGACTTGTAGCACAGAGAAGTTAATCTTTGTGTGCATTTGGCAAGCAGAAACCTGATGATTTGATTTTTATCATGATATTGGGTGGTCTGAATGCTTGAATGGAGAAAGCACCCACCTCTTTACCTTTGCCCTGTGTTTGTTGAGGTTCCTGGCTCCGTGGTGACCACGGAATAAGTGGGAAGGCTCGGTGTTGTGGTTTCACAGTGTGTGTGCACCAGACTGCAGATCCAGAGGGATGTGCACGGGGGAACAGCGAGGGAAAAGCAACTGCATGAGTGTGAAATGACCCAACCCATGGTAGGGGGTTGGAACAAGATGATCTTTAAGGTCCTTTCCAACCCAAACTATTCTGTGATTCTATGAAGACAATTAAAATTCCCACTCTGAAATCCCTTTAAAAACTGGTTTTGGTCAAGATGACATGTCTGAGTCTTTGTTCAGCACATTTTTTCAGCAGCTGTTGTGGGTTTTGCTGCACAATTCTCCTGGTTTCTGTGGAATCAGTAAGGAGACTGTGGACAGTCATGGGAATGCCAGCAAAGTACTCTCCTATCAGACATGGACTCCAAATTTCCAGCTCTCATCCAAAACAGCAGTTTCTGGGATAACTGACAGTAGCAAGTGCTTGTCAACTGAGATTTTTCAGATCTGCTTTCCAGACAGGAGAGGAGAATTCTTCCCTCTTTGGGTAAKGAACGGGGCATGCTGCTTGATGCCAAAACCTTTCATCCTTGYCTGTGCTGTCCCTCCCAAGCTCCCAGGTGTGTACTGCTGGGTACTCCCTGGGTGCTGTGTGTGGCTGTCCTGGCTGGGAAGGCGGTGCAGGGGTGGGGTGAGGGCAGCAGGGAGGGCTGTGTTAGGTGCAGCATGACTTTAGAGCTGATGGGCTGTGGGCAGCCTTGAGAGAAACCTTCCACAAGTACGAAAATGTGCTCAGTCCTCTGTCYTGTGGCCTTGCAAGTGGGATGTGTTGGTTCATGATCCTGAGAGAATGTGCTGACCACGGAGCTGGGAAAAGGAGAATGGACAAAGTCTGGTCCTGGTGGGTTTCTGGCTGTGGTTGCCAGGCTGCAGTTCTGGTGGAGCAAGACATGAGGGGTCAGTAACGTTGGAAGAATGGTTCAGAGGCACAGAGGATTGTTCTTCTTGACTTTCCTTGAATTTTTCCAGGCTCTCTCGTCCATGGAGGAATTCAGAAACCTGGATCGGGATATCGAAGGGTCTGCGAAACGGTGGAAGAAATTCGTTGAATCTGAGTGTCCTGAGAAGGAGAGGTTCCCCCAGGACTGGAAGAACAAGTCGGCCCTGCAGCGCCTGTGCCTCATGAGGGCCCTGCGGCCCGACCGCGTGCCCTGCGCCCTCAGGTGGGACCGGGGCAGCTTCAGGGCTGGGCCTTGGAGGGAGCAGCGGGAATTCGGGAATGTGTTTAGATTTGGTTAGTGCAGAATGTCGGTTCTGCAGTATGGTTTCCTGTCAAGGACTCTGGTGAATGAAACATGAGGGTGAGGAGGCCCTGGCACAGGCTGCCCAGAGAAGCTGTGGCTGCCCCTGGATCCCTGGAAGTGTCCAAGGCCAGATTGAACAGGGCTTGGAGCAACCTGGGCTAGTGGAAAGTGTCCCTGCCCATGGCAGGGGCTGAAATGAGCCTAAAGGTCCCTTCCAACCCAAACCATTCTGGGGTTTGATGATCTCTGAAGATAATCAACACACTTGATTGAAGTGGAATTTCTTGCTCAGGGGGCTGTAACCTCACTCTCACCAGCAGGGCTGGAGCAGTGTAACCAGCACTGGGTGAGGAGCAGATGTGCCAGGCCAGAGATGGCAGCACCAAAGAGGTGTCACACGTCTGCTGCAGGCTGGGTGATCATCACAGCATCTCGAGTCCAGTAACATCCACTGGAGTTACTGGATCATTTGGGGCTGTTTCTTAGACACCAGAATAAAGTGTAGAAGTAAAGGAAGGTCTTATAGAGGTTTTCTCTCTTTTTTCTTTCCTGTAAAATGCAAAATTTATGTGCTGCTGGTTCTGAAAGTTGTAGTGGTAAATTATGTAGTGAAGGTAACTGGRCGAGGCTAAATTTCCTGAAGTTGTGCGAAAGGAACATGCTTGTTCCAGGACAGACTAAAGGTCTTTCACTCCATCAGGACTTGGTTGTCCTTCTCTGTGCAGGTAATCTATGTTTTGACATTTCTGTGATTCTCTCATGCTCCTGCTTCTCCAGTGTTTTACATTTCCGCACCACCTGGCATGTGCATGTAGTAGGGCATATTACTGAGTGTATGAACTACATTTGTGCCTTAAAGTTCACAGAAAAATGTAGAAAAGACTGACTGAAGTCTCCCTGTGGTCAATGTTACTGTTTTTCTTTAGAAATATTATAACTTACCATAATACTAATGCTAAGCCATCTTCTTTTGCRTTTCTTACTGTTACAGCTGGATTTTCCGTGTGTCTCTCAGCTGAAAATATTGGTTTTCCTGTTGTTCTTTGGCTTGAGAAAAATAAGCTCTCATCTTTCTGAAATTTTAGGTGCATATTTCATTTAAGCAACTATAATTCATTTCTTTCTTACTCACACAGCTCAGAAATAACTGGAACATCAAATTTCAGCCCTTTTCATATCTCTCTTTTATGAAAAGGGAATCCAAGTTCAAAAGCTTGGCTGGATATTTTTAGGGTCTGAGCACGTCAAGCGTTTCTGTTTGCACAAGAGTATTTCAGTGGTTTTTTGTACTGTTCTGTTTTGTTTATTATCTTGAAGTAGGTTGGAACACAAACATGTGCAAACAGTGACAGCTCACTGTGCCTTCCCCAGGAGTTTGGAGACTTCTTGAAATAYAGGGCAGTCAGACACGGGGCCAAAAGACTTAAGAAGAGAAATCTCACTCCCCGAAAGCAAGGCCTAAGGCAGTCAAAATGTGCTTGGTTTCCTGGGTCCTCCTGGGCAGTGTCAGACTCCTCAGAGCTGCCCTGCCAGCAGCCTGGCTTGGATGGATCCTCCTTCCTTAGAGAAGGAATTTGCTGTTCCTAAGRGATCCACCTCTCTGGAAAATACAGCAGTCTGTCCGTCTGTCCTCCTCCTGCCAGTCGGGGGGTCTGGTCAGGARGAAAAGCTCTCTTAGGACTGAGGGTAACACAGCTCCTGGGGGCCCCACAGAGCACAGGTCACTGGGGTCTCACCGTCCTGAGCACTGGCAAAGTCGTGTTGTGTCTGTGACCCTTTGGAAAGCAGGGATCCTCTGGAGCCCTGGGAGCTGTGCTGTGACCAGGGGGCTTCAGCCTCCACACCCCTCCTGCAGCCAGTGGTGGTCCAGGGCTGTCTGTGCATGAACAAACCCACCAGGTTCAGAAACCTGCAGTGCCCTTGGGTCCCACACGGTGTTTTACAGTTCCCACCTTGCAGATCTCTTCCCTCTGTTATTGAACCAGGTTATTATTGAACCCTCAGTTATATGAACCAGGTTATCAATATATCAATCTGCCAACATTGAATACCTCACTGGTGATCCATGGGCATCATGACCAGTCCAAACCTTCCCATCTCTCTGGAGGCCTTGAGCAGTCCTTGAGTGCATTTTAGGGGTAACATGGTAGCCCAGCCACAGGTGGCCAGGGGTGTTTCAGCTGCCCTATAATATCCCAACCTCATTTTCAGCTGCTGTTCAGAAAGATGTAAGGCCCTTTATGTCCCATGTTATATGTGCCAGCTCCATGGCAATGGTGTAGGAAGCTCTTTGGGATTTAAAATGATCCAGCCCTGTACAGGCTTCTTTCATTTCACTGCCTGGGAAGTTGGGATTTCCAGCCAGCTCCCTGGGGATGTTTGCACAGTCTGGTTCATTCCCTAGGCCCGAGGAGTCACCAGCAGAAGCCCCTCTAACCCCAAGTCACTCCTTAAAGCCTCAGGGCCAGCAGTGCACCAAGAACTGTCATTTCCTCAGGAAGGATTTTCCCCTGTAAATGCCCATTCCATCTGTCAGTCTTACTGAAGAATATCAGCAAAGACCTTCTTGCCACACCTTGTGCTCCCACTGCTCCCCATCCTTGGTGAGGCCAGACCAGTGCAGCAGCCACTGCCCAGGTATGACTTGGTCATGGTGAGGTTCTTCCAGAAGCACTGGTGCTTCACCTACTGGTGCTACTGGGGCAGCACCCACTGGAATTGAGGGCAGAGCTTGGGAACAGAGCAGCAGGGCTGGGGCTCCGGTGCCTCCATGGTTATGGCACTCCCTCCCCAGATAAAGGGTCGTGGGCAGCTGTGTTTTTGTGTAACACAGATCACTGGCAGCCACTCGTTTGTCTTTCAGGGTGTATTTATTTCTTTTTGTTCTGGGACCGTTTCTAAATCCTGCTGCTGATAGGGTGACCCAGCCCTGTGGACACCTTGTTTGGAAGGCACCACATGCAGGGACTTCTCCAGCCCTGTCTGAGGGCAGCCCTGCCTTTCCTGCACGAGGGGTCCCGCCTGAAAGCCTCCCTCTCACCTCAGTTGTCTTTCTGAGTCCCCAAGGCATCATTTCACAGAGCTGAGACATGATGCAAAACAAGAATGTAGTGACCTCAGACTGATGGACTTGGTTAAATTTTGTGAACTGAAGCTTTCCAGCAGCAATTTAGCAAATCTGGACCCTGAACAGAAAAATCTACTTGAAAGAGGTATCAAAAATGTGGAAGCTTTATTTTTTGCAATCTCTAAGGCATTTCTATTCCAACTGCCTTTCACCAGTCGTTGAAGGAGGTTCTCAGCTCTCTTAGAAAGAATTTGGCTGCCTTCAAAAGGCCTGAGTAATGCATCTGCTCCAACAGCGTTCCTGGGGTTTGAATACAGCATTGCTACCTCTGAATCAGTGTTCAGTGTGTCTCTCTGTGTAGGCAGTGATGTCAGCAGCTCACCCTGGGGGAATCCAGCCAGAACATTCCCCACGCGCTGTGCTCTGTTCGGCAGCTGCTCTGGAGCTGAACCTTTTCCCATTCCCTCCGTTGTGTTTCTCCCTGTGACTCTCATGCCAAACCTACATGCACCAGATATTCTTAGAGCTCTTCCCTTTTAGCTCTCCACATCAAAGTAATTTTGTAAATCACCTGGACTTTTTGTGGATTGGTGCTTCCTCTGGAAGGCTGTTGGGATTGCAAAACACGTGGCAGGTTCCTGTACCTGAACTTATTTCTTTCCTCCTGAGATGCCTGAGTCAGAACCAAGCCAGTGCTTGTATTGTACTCCTGAAAGCAGCCCTGGGCTGGCAGCTCCCACGGCTCCCCCTTCTCACTTTCCTTTGTTTGTCAGGAACTGGTGGCATCCCACCCTTGTACGAAGTGCCAGGCGTTGCTCCTGAGGGATGGCCCTGGGAGCCCTGCCTGCAGATCCTCTCTGCAATTATTTCTTGCTCATTTTCTTAGTGCAGTTTTTAATTTGTTTGAATCATCAAAATCAGAATTCATTGGATCACAAGTCATACGAGGAGTGGCTGAGGGAGCTGGGGGGGCTCAGCCTGGAGAGAAGGAGGCTCAGGGGGGACCTTCTGGCTCTGCACAACTCCTGACAGGAGGGGGCAGCCGGGGGGGGTCGGGCTCTGCTCCCAGGGAACAGGGACAGAACAAGAGGAAACAGCCTCAAGTTGCATTAGAGGAGGTTAAGTCTGGATATTAGGGAAAACTTTTTCAATTGAAGGATGGTCAAGCTGTGGCACAGGCTGCCCAGGGCAGTGGTGGAGTCCCCATCCCTGGAAGTGTTCAGAAAACCTATGGAGGGGACACTTGAGGACATGGCTTGATAATGGTTGGACTTGATAGTCTTGGAAGTCTTCTCAATGATTCTGTGATTCTATGGTAATTAATTGATTATTTGCAGGGTAATATGCCTTTTCTGAATAAACTGGGAAAAGTTTTTTTCTCTCTGGCAGAGATTTTGTAGAAGAAAAGCTGGGCAGCAAATATGTGGTTGGGAGATCCTTGGATTTTGCAACAACYTTTGAGGAATCAGGGCCTGCTACCCCAATGTTTTTTATCCTGTCCCCAGGAGTGGACCCGCTGAAAGATGTGGAGAAGCATGGTAAATAAATCCTGTCTCTAGGCACACCACGGCATTGCTTTTTATCTGCAGCATAATTATCTTAGCATGACAAGCCTGTTTTGTTTGGGKTTTTTTTCTCATCTCTTTGTAGATAATGAAGTAATATGTTAAAAATAGATATTTGTGAAAGGATGTGATGGGATTTTGGTTTGGTTTTATYTTTTTCCTGAAAGTTTTTTGGATTTTCATCCAAAGTTTAAATTAAACTTGTCTCTTTCCTGCATTGCCTGGATTCCCAGTGTGGTTCACACTGCAATGATCTCCGGGCTGGGTTTGTGCACAATCTGTGATTCACGTCAGAGATCTCTCACGTGCTGTCAGATGCTTGTTGCCAAGAAARGTTGCACCAGAGGACCCTTGAGGTCCCTTCCAACCCGCTATTCTATGATTTTATGATCACTGAAAATAAGCAACAGCTCCCTGTAAGAGACTGTGGCTTTGTGGCAGTTTCCAGTTTTTCTTCCCATCCTTCCTGAGCAGATTTCCATGTGGATGGTCAGATGTGGAGCTGTCAGCCAGTTCCAAAGCCAAAGGGGTTTCTGTGAGATGCCTTCCTTGAGAAGACACTGATCCCTTTGTGYCCTGATGGCTGCAGCCAGTGCTGTTCTCTAAAGCTGCCCATGTGTAAAATTTGCTCTGTGTCTCAGCTCCACTGGGGAAAAATTACCATTTTCAGCCTGAGCATCCCTCTGGAGCAGAGGAGCCYGATGCCTTTGGACACTGGGCTGCTCCAGATTGCCATTCTGCTCATCAGATGGTTTTTGTCCTTCCCCAGCAATGTGCTCCACGTGTATCCTAGACCATGACTTGATCCCCTGCCCTGCTGCTCCTGGCACTATGGAGTGCAGTGTATTTACCTGTGGGAATCAGACATCCCCATGCCCAGAAGAGCTGCTGCCTGCTCTTGGACAGTCCCAGGACTGAACATCACCAAGACTGGCACAGACCAGTGCCCCCCAGCTCAGCCATCAGCCAGGAGAGTGGCAGAGAACAGTGACCTGTGGATTCTTTTTGCTCTCTCTGATGCACCTTCTGGGTCATCCCGAAATAATGTTTGAGTGAGTGCCCACATTCCCAGGAGCAGCTGTCGGAGCTGGTAAAGCCTGGTGCAGCCACAGGCAGCTCAGCTCTCATGGTGGGGATTTCCTKGGCTTTGCTTTCTGTCTCAGGCTCTTTGTGCCCCCAAACCAGGTGCCGTTACTGGGAATTGAAGGGACCCTCCYGCAAGGAAGCTCCTGTCTTGTGCCTGGCTTCCCTTGGGAGCCACGTTGGTGATCCTGTCTCTCACTGTTATTTTCTTGTACGGGAAATGAAGCACTAAAATCAAACCATGAGTGCTTTAATTGGAATTGTAAAGATGAGTGTAGCTGAGCACCTGGGGTTAGTCAGCCAGAAAAGTTACAGCAAGAAAAAGCAAAAAAAAGTAATGAAATAAAATCATTGCTACAGAGCAGCTGCACTGGCCCTCAAGCTGCCTCACTGGGGCTRGGTTTGGCTCATTATTGTATTTTCTGTGTCCTTCATTAGGTTTTATTAAAGTGCAGGATAGTTCCTGTGAATGGAGTCAGATTCTTGCAGATGCTGCCCACTCACGGGACCTCTCCTTGGCGTCGTGGGGAGGGCCCTGCAGCAAACACTGGTGGGCTGGAAAAGCCTTGTGCCCTCCCTGGGGCAGCCTGAGTGCCCATCCCCTCCCCGTGCAGCCAGCAAGGAGGAGCAGGGTTGGCATTGCCAGGACAGGCTCCCTGTTATCCCTCTGCAGTCCTGGGAAGTGGAAATAACAACTGATATTTATCAATCACCTGGTTTGGGGTAGTGCCTTGGCTCTGTGATTTGCCCCATCCCCTGTTGAGAGAGTGGGTCTTGAAGGCAGAGGAGAAGGTTATTGGCTTTCAAAGCTGGCAGCAGCCAGAGATGGTGGGAAAGAGAACTGGAAACTCTAAGCTATGGGGAGAGCTGGATCCCAGGGGAAGCTGTGGTGAGGCTCAGCAGAGAGCTGGAGTTTGGATGTTTGTTTTCCTTATGGCCATCTGTTTCCAATCTTGAACCATGAGATGCTTCCTAAGCCTTGCAAGACAAATCTTTTCCTTGTTTAATTATAAAACTTGCCTGCTTTTAGCAGAAATCGGGAATTAAGGGTGCAGCATCTGCAGGAAGGCAAACCTGCACGCAGAGATAAGTGTAGAACATTCCCAAGGGATCAGCATGTGGGGATGAGTACTGACTCCCTGGCTGAGCCCAGTCCATCCTAGGGGATGTTCGTGGGGCTGTTCCCTCCGGCAGCACAAATTTGGGCTCATCCTCTGAGGAGCACACAGCAGGGAGAGCTGTTCCAGGCAGCTGCTTCTCCTGTGAGACACAGAGCCACTGGTGTCCTGTCTTGGGGTGGCAGACAGGTCCAAAAACTCTCCAGGAGATCTGTAGCCATGATCACAGAAATGATCTGAGCCACTGGGATGCTACAGAGAGACCAGGGGAGGCCCAAGGATTGTCACAGACTAAAGGAAAAGGCACTAAAGAGGTGCCATCCTTCCTCCAGAGCAGGGTGTGAATGACAGGGGTTTGGGGGATCCCAGCCTAGGGGGATGGAGGGGGACAGTGGGAGGTGTCTGAGTGGCTCCCAGACCACCCCTTCTCATGGGCTTCACTCACCGTGGGCCTTCCCACACACACTGTGGTGCACCCAAAGGCAACTCCAGTGATGCTCCATGAGAAACCTGGAGGGTTCACTGCTCTCCAGGTCCGAGACACTTGGGAGGCCTTGCTTGAGCCCACAGGAAGCTCCCATGGATTTCATTCCAGCTGCCTTCTCCAAGCCAARCGGGTTCCCGGCCGTGCTGCTGCACTCAGCCTGCATTGCAGGGGCATTTCCCCACCCAGCTGGGGGTGTTCAAAGCCTGGGTAATCAGCAGGAAAAGATTTTAATTTCTTATCGCTGTAAAATGTGTTTTTACACGAGGTTACAGGGGAATAATGTTCTTTAAACAAGAAGCACTTTGCAATGACGTACCTGTGTGTGGATGCTGCTCTGTAATTAAAAGAGTCGGGAAGAAGCTGCTGCTGCTTGAGCACTTGGGCAAGGAGTGGGTGAGAGCCACGAGAATGAGACGAGGGAACTGCTCTCAGAGGTGTGCTAGCTCGTGTGCGAGGGGTTTGGTACGAGGGAACTCTGCCTTGCTGGGCCCCAGCCGTGCCCCCTGCAGGGTGCTGAGCTCACTCCTTGTGTTCTTCCAGGGAGGAAACTCGGCTACACATTTAACAACAGGAACCTGCACAACGTTTCCCTCGGACAAGGCCAGGAGGTGGTTGCTGAACAAGCTCTGGATCTGGCTGCAAAGGAGGGTCACTGGGTCATCCTTCAGGTAGGGGTTGTTGCCCCGAGGTGATCCCCCTGTGAGGACAGTCAGGGGACGTCGGGCAGGGGGTCACCCGTGTGCCAAAGCAGCCTCCTCTCCCTGTGTTCCTGCAATCCCTTGCTTCGATCAGGCTCTGCCAGTTTGGGTTTCTCCCCCTGGAGCCCTCTGTGGGGTGTGCACTTGTAGGAKCCTCTGAGGTGGGGTGTGCCACACTTTCCTGTGCCTTTTATTTGCTTCKTGAATAACTGAAGAGCTCCATGCTTTAGAGCTGCTGGACTTGTTCTCTGCTTGCTGCCCCAAGCTCTCCCTTATTTCAGTGAGCAGGGAGGGCCCACTCACGGGGCAAGGCAGAGGCTCTGCAGTGGGGCTGGCTCCTCTGGGCTTCCCAAACCAGGGAAATGCTGGAAGCTCTTATCACAGCTCCACAAAATGCTTCAGAGCCTGTTGGGGGGTGGAGGAAGCTCTGTCTTTGTCRAGTGCTCTCTGGAGCCACTTCTTTAGTGAGTGTTTGGGTTTGCTAATGTGCACTCCGTGATGTCAACTCTCATTACAGGTCTTGGGAACCCCTCTGATTTCCTTGATGTGGATTATATAAACTTTTATTATCACTGAATTGTTTGCATAAAATTAGATTAAGACAAAGCTCTGAGTCCTGATCTGAGCCTACAGGCCTGGTTATGAATTGAAATCAAATACCTTTGATATTTTGATCTTAATTTTTGCTTTTTTTTTTTTTTTTTTGCAAGCTGCCTCTAAGGTAAACAGCACTGAGCTTCTCCAGAGCTTTTAAAACAGAGGGCTGCAATCCTGGCATCTGCCTTTGAGGTGGTGCAGAAGGAAATAGGCAGCTTTTTGAGCCATATTCCATTCAGTAATGCAAAGTGAAGGGTTCTTTTCTCCAGTGCTGGTGTGATGCTGTAAAGGATCTCCCAGCAGTGCCATTCTCCATGTGCTGTTTCGGTGTTAACAGATGAGCATGGGGGGCCTGAAGGATTTTTACTTGATCCGTTCCCATCTTCTTTGGTGGTCAGAGCAATCAGTAAGAGGTCTCAGCAGACACTGAAGGTTAAATCAGAAGAAATTCTTCCCTGTGAGGGTGGGGAGGCCCTGGCACAGGTTGCCCAGAGAAGCTGTGGCTGCCCCATCCCTGGAARTGTCCCAGGCTGGGTTGAACAGGGCTTGGAGGAACCTGGGATAGTGGAAGCTGTCCCTGCCCATGGCAGGGAGTTAGAATGAGTTTGGTTTCCAACCCAAACCATTCCATGATTTTACAATTCTATGATTACATCAGAAGAGCTGCAGAAATTAGATTTCTATAAAAGAGCAATGCTGATGGTTGGGCTGGTTGGTTTTCCAGCAACACCTGCTGGGTGTGACTGTCTCTGGTGGCACAGAGCAGGTTCCCCCTGAGCTTGGGGAGGAGCTGGGTTAGGGTTAGGATGCTGCACTGCATGGGGCAGGCTCAGCAGTCACCCAGTGGCCCTGGTGCCAGTGCTGGGGCTCCTCAGGGTCACTCAGACACGTGGGATTTCCTCTGGCATAGTCACAAAACTGAAAACACTTCATACGTGCAAATATTCCATGTGCTGAGCTAGGATTGGGATAACGGGATACAGGCACAGCTCAACACAGAGCTCAGAGCTCCTCCTTTGTTTCTCATCACAGACTCCGGAGCAATCCAGCAGGGAGGGCCCCACGAGGGGCTGGAGCCGTGCCCTGGTGGCTCTGCACCCTCGGGACAGACCTGGGCACACCCAGCAGCTCTCTGGGGCCGGCAGCACCAGGTTCAGCATCTGGTAACTGGATTAGGCACACGGAGTGACAGCAAAGCGATGGAACCTCATTGCCACCCAGCCTGGCCAGGCTGCTCACTCCAGAGCTGTCTCTGGATCTCGCTTTGTGTTCCCAGCTCCTCTCAAGGGCTGGAGCTTCATGGAACATGAGGAAGAGGGAGACYCCCCAGTGTAACAAAACTCCTTTAGGGTCAGCAGACTTCCATGGCATGAAAGCACCCTCTGGACAAAGTATGGCTTAGAAGGTTGGACAAAGCACTTTCTCCAGTTTGACCTTCGGCAAAATCAGTTTCCAAGCTCATCCCTGTGGGAGTCAGTGAGGAAGGGTTCCCCAAGGGATTCTCCTGCCATCGCAGTCAGAGCTGGATCATAGCAATATTTTCATGTGGTTTAGCTGGCAAGATCTTTCCTGCGAGGCTTTTGATGACAAACACCTCACAACCAGTTCCAGGAGTGTTTGCACAAGATCCGGAATGACACAGACAACTCAATTTACGGAAGTGTCCCAGGATTTGTGGATCATTGCACTAATAATAAAAGAGAGGATAGAGCAGACCTCAAGAGGCACTCAGGGTAATTTTACCGAGATTAATTAAACTCATTATTTGAAGGCTGTATCCCACCCACAGCACAGTTATACCCAGGCTTCCCATTTGTTTTTGAGCAGACAAAAAGCAACTGTTGGGGTTGCTTCCRTATTTTGCTATCCCCTGAACAACAGCTCAGCCCACGTGGAGCACAGCTTCCCTTCCAGCCCTGAATTGCCTCTGTGCTCATACACACATTCTCCAGGACAAACACTTGAGATGATCATCGGGGTGGCTTTTACACGCGTAGCTCATTACTGGCCCTCGATTGGAACCAGGCATAATGAAAGTCAAGTACTTTGAGCAATAACGAGTTGGGGAATTAGGTTTGTGGGAGTTGGTTGTTAAAGGATACTGAGGCAGTTGGGAGGTTCTTATCGGATTGGAGAAGCAGGATCACACTGTGCCGGGAAGGGCTGCTGTCCCAGGGCCAGTTCCTCTCAGTTGTGTTGCCTTCTGACATGGTAGGMGGCAAAATAAAGAAAAAAGCATCCCTGTCTGCCCTGGGAACTTCAAAGTTTCTCAGCTCACTCTGAAAATGGCGATTTTCATAAATGGCTAATTTTATGAGAGAGAACAGCAGAAAGCCACCCAATCCTTCATTTCCATGGGAAGATAATCCCTCTCGGCCTGGCAGAGCCTGACCAGCAGCTCCCTKCTCCTTTATCACCAGCGTTGTTCCTGTCTGGTGCCTTCAGCRTTGCTGAGCCCATCACAGCACCCACGCTGGTTCAGGGTGCTGACACATGAGGAGGGAACGAAGCCCAGGGCTACGATTGTTCTCACACATACAGATGGTCCAACTGCAAAACAGGAGCCCCTGAGGCGAAAGTGCTGCTCTTTAAAGAAGACTTTGTTACCTGAGGGCTGCAGAGACAAACCCAGCACAAGCCCAGCAGCTGCTCTCTTCCTGATTGTTGGCACTGCAGAGCTGGGGCTGAGCTTTGAGCTCCACAAAAATCCATTTGATAGCGAGTTCAGCCTCTGGGTCTCCTTAGCAACAGTTCATGGGTTTGGAGGGCTTTAAAGGAGCTCTTTCTGGCCATAATAAGAGCCTGATACTTTCAGTTCAGGCGTGTGCACCATCCAACCCCTCGGTGTTGAGCTTCCAGCACCACCTGTCAGAGGCAGTTTGAAGTTTTAGTAAGGACTGGTGGGAAGGGATGAGCTCTGGAGGTAGGACAGGGATGAAATGACAGCTTGAAAGACTGAAGAAAGTTTTACATAGATTTAGATATTAGTGTTATCATTAAATCATATTTTTCCCAAGACCCTTTCTGTTGCCAGGGGGATTTGGGCCTGTCTTTACGTAACTGTTGTCCACAGTCTGTAGCAGAAGGTTTAGGAACAGGCTGCACTAATGCCTGGTGGCAGCTGCAGGGGACAGAGAGATCAGGTCATCCTTTTGGTGCCACTCAGCAGGATGTGGCCSCACAGATCTGATCCCAGGGCTGGGCAGCAGTGGCTCCATACCTGGGTAACACATTGACTCATCAGGATGAAATAGAAGCAGCAGAAAAAACAGACACTGAGGCTGCAAGAGAGTTTTGAAGTCTGTGTTCAGAGCAGTCGTGGCTCTCCCACCGGCCAGGAGGGAACCTGGGGAAGGTGTGGGGCTGCAACCTCACTCCTGAAAGTGTTTAAGTCCCATGAGTAAGTCAGGTGCACAAAACATCTCCAGGAATCACAGCTCCTACATGAACAGTTTCCCTCTTCTGCACCAGTCACTGTTCTTTGGATTTTGGTGCTTTTTCATTTTTATTTTTTAACCTTTCTTTTTGCCCTAATTAATTCTGACTTCTAGCAAAAAGGACTTTTTTGGGGGTTGGAGGAAACAGYAAGATTTTGGTTTTCATGCTGCAAATATCGGTGCAGAGTGTTTGGCTATTCCAGAATAACTTAAAGGAAAGAAAAAGGAAACAGGGAAAAGGAAGTTTTTTCCTGGTAACCTGGTCTGGTGGAAGGTGTCCCCTGCCCAGGGGGTTGGAATGAGATGAGCTTTCAGGTCCTTTCCAACCCAAACCATTCCATGATTCTAAGTTACAGAAGTCAACCTTTGGCTTGTAGGTCTCAGCTCTGGCAAAGTGACATTTTCTGCCTAAGAACAGAAGTGCCAGAAATCTCTTGGCCAGTTTTGTTGGGCTTTCCACAGGGCAGGGCTCTCTGCTGGAGCCTGCAAAGGTTTGGTCTCTGAGCAGGTCACACCTTACCTGCTGTGAACAGTGATTGATGTCCATGTCCATGAGAAGGGATTGAGGCAAAGAGCAGACCCAAAAGTTTCTTTTATAGCAGGTTTTGTCAAATATGCAATCCTACTGCTTTGGCACTCTGAGAATCCCCAAAAAGCATCAGAAAAAATGCAGCTGGAAACAAAGGCACATTCGGTAGCTCATTCCTCCTACCCTGATGTTTCTCTTGTGTTAGAAGGAAAATTTGATCAGTTTTTATATTCTTCTTGGCAAGTTTGGAAGAATTGCAGGTTTTGTCAAGTGGAATTCTCTGTGGGTCATTCAATCAGAAACCAGGTTTCCTTCTCAGGTATTTTCAAATACTCTCTATTCTTTTTGCCCTGAGCAAACAAACTTTCTCTGTTTCCAAGATGTGAGATGGAGTTACCTGGATGAGAAGCACTTTTATTTAAAGCCTGGTCTGTCACTTGGGTTCCTCAGGAATCCATGAGAGGTGCCCAGCAGCTGCAGCAGCTCAACCTCCACGGGAACATGATCCACGCAGATCCACCTGGATCGTCCCACGGGTGCCCACATGTCGGTGCTGCACCTCCAGGGGGTGTCCCGCAGGGACAGCCACCACCCCTGGGCCTTCTGCTGGTTCCTCTTGGTTCCCAACCTCCCCAGCCGTCCCTCTGGGGCTGGATTGATGGAGAGGCTGGCCAGACCAGGATGTTATCCTGGGACAGGGGAACATGGGGCTGGAAGAGCTTGGTGTGGCACAGACACCACGTTTCCTTGGTGCAGACCCCAGGCACCTTTCTCCCCGAAGCCTTCCCCTCCCTCCAAGGGCAGTATTCCATTTGGAAGTGGAGACAGAGCTCATTGCCTGCTCCTCATGGCCAGTCTGAGCCTGGGGCAGGAACAGCTGGGCCACAGCTGGGGATGCTCTGAGGGACAGCTGGGCTCTGTCCAGGGCTGGGGATTGTCCACCCTTGACAAGAGATGGCCTGAAGATTCCATCAATCCCAGACTCTCCTCAGTGGTGTCTGGTGACAGGACAAAGGGCAGCAGGGACAACTTGAAATCCAAAAATTCCATTTGAACATAAGTACAAACTTTTTTGCCGTGTGAATGTCCCAGACACTGGAAGAAGTTGCCCATAGAGTTTGTGGAGTCTTCATCCTTGGACACATCCAAAAGCTATCTGAGCATTCCTGGGCAACRTGCCCTGCCTGACCCTGCCTTGAGCAGAGGGTAAGCACTGGCTGATCCCAGCCRTGTCTCCAGCCTCAGTGACCCTGTGGTCTCTGCTTTCCCACGCCAAGGTAGCCATGGAATGGTTTCCTGATGCCTGCAGTCTCCTCTGTGTAGGGACGAAGGAGCACTCCAGGGAGCACTAAGCTGTGAGCTAGCACGAACTGTGCTCTCTTTCCCTCTCTGTGACTACTCAGCAGCTCTTTGCTAATCCAGTGACCATCACAGCCACCAAATGGGGTTTATCAGCTTAATAGCAAAGACCCAGTGAAATTTGTTTATATTTGTACAGATGCATGTCTGACTGCACTGATGCAGGGAAAGGTTCAGATGTTAGATATTCCCAATTTAATTGTAGTCTTCATCCATTAGCTGAAATGTCACTTCTCTCTCTTTGTGATCAAGTTAATTTAATTCTTGAGCATCTTTCCATTTTCATAGGCTGCTGCTTCACTGAGTCAGGTTCAGGTATTAAATTGAATAACRGTGAGGTCCTGGAGCAAAACTGTGTGAGATTCATTACTGTACCATAAATCACAGAATCCCAGAGYGGCTGGTCCAGAGTGGAGGTCCAGAGTGGGACCTCTGGAGATCCTCTGCTCCAACCCCTCTGCTCGAGCAGGGTCAGCTGGAGCAGCTTGCACAGGATCCCATCCTGGTGCTTTGGAATGTCCCCAGGGAAGGAGACCCCRCAGCCTCTCTGGGCAGCCTGTCCYKGGYTCTGYCACCCTCACAGGGAWGAAKTTTCTCCTCCTGCTCAGCCAGAACATCCTGGGTTTCCCTTTGTGCCYGTGGCCCTTGTCCTGTCTCTGGGCACCACTGRGATCAGTCTGGCTCTGGCCCCAGCCCTCGAGGTGTTTGTGCACAGGGACAAGGTCCCCTCTGAGCTGTCCCTTGTCCAGGTGGAACAGCCCCAGCTCCCCCAGCAGAGAGAYCCCTCAGTCCCCTCATCACCTTTGCAGCCCTCACTGGGCCCTCCCCAGTGGTTCCTGGTCATTCTTGGCCTGGGGAGCCCAGAACTGGGCACAACTCCAGATGTGGCCTCACCCTGGCAGGTGAGGGGCAGGACCTCACCCTGCTGGCAGTGCYCTTCCTGCTGCCCCCAGGATCCCACTGTGCCCTGGCCCCCAGGACTCTGCTGGCTCAGGATCAGCTCGTTGTCCCCAGGACTCCAAGTCCTGCCCCTCAGAGCTGCTCTCCAGCAGGTCAGCCCAGCCCGTGCTGGTGCCTGGGGCTGTTCTGGGATGTCCCATGTGAGGGACATTGTCCCTTCACTGCACACATCAGCATTTGGCACTGAACCTCTGATTCAGGAAAGAACAGACTYATTTTCCTTCCAGCCACAGCAACTTCTCATTCCTGTAAGAATGGAAGGAGAAATACACACTCTAGCTCCTCCTCATTCATCATTTCTGGACAAATGCTCTGATCACAGAATCATCAAGGTTGAAAGAGACCTTCAGGACCATCCAGTCCCATTGTCACCCCAGCACCACCATCATCACCCCTAAACCTTGTCCCCAAATGCCACATCCAGAAACCCCCTGAACACTTCCAGAGATGGTGACTCCACCACCTCACTGGCAACTTATTCCAATGCCTGACCACTCTTTCAGTGATTTTTTTTCTAATATCTGATCTGAACCTCCCCTGGAACAATGTAAGGCCATTTCCTTCCATGTCCTCTGATGGAGAGAAGTGCTTGACTCCAAAGCTGAGCAGAGAAGGGCCCCTGTGTGTGGGTGGCAGAGCTGATTGGATTGGTTTGGCCCAGCACAAGATGGGGAACTTCCCAGTGCAGGACAAGAGGAACAGACAGGGTGTTCCAGGAGGGGCTGAGGGATGAGTGAATTGTGCTGGCTCTGGTGTGCTGGGTTCTTCCCCCTGACTGGGGAGAGAGTGAGGGAGACTCCTTATAGGGGCAGGCAGTGGCAGGACAAGGGGGAATGGTTTTAAACTGGCAGAGGGCAGGGTTAGAGTAGATGTTAGGAARAAATTCTTTACTCAGAGTGTGGTGAGGCCCTGGYACAGGRTGCCYAGAAAAGCTGTGGCTGCCCCTGGATCCCTGGAAGTGTCTGAGGCCRGGTTGGACGGGGCTTGGAGCAGCCTGGGMTAGTGGAAGGTGTCCCAGCCCATGGCAGGGRTTGGAATCGGATGTTCCTCCAGGTCCCTTCCAGCCCAAACCATTCYATGATCCTGTGATTTTATGACACCACRTCCCAGGCCATGCTGGGCACATCTCTTCCCCACCCCATGGCCTGGGAACAGCAGAGCCCTTCCCTGTCCCTTTGGGGACCCCAGCAGGATGCAGTGAGCACGGGGAGTGCTGGGCTGGCCCTGGGCTCTGCAGCCGGGCTGGCAGATGGATGGAACAGCCACTGTTTGCTGAGAGATCTCACCAGAGAGTAAGACTTTGTAAAAACAACCAGTTCTCCTTGTGCCAGGAGGTGATTTGTGATCAGGCCTGAAGGAGAGGGGCACTTCCAGAGCTGGGCAGGGTCTCCAGTGGCTGCCAGCACAGGGAGGGGAGCGTGTGCTGCTGTATGTACATGTGGTGCTATTTCTGATGGCAACCATGGCAACGCTTGCGTCCTGTGATATATGTTCTGCCTTGTGAGGCACAGACACACAGAGGTGCTTGGGAGTGAACTCCCAAAGAAAAGCCTCTGGTGCTCCCATGTGCACCCCAGCCCACCTCTTCCCACATGGCCTCATCCTGCAGCGCCTGCCCTGTCAGCCTGGGATGCAGAGCAGGGAAACGGCCCCGTGTGGATGGTCAGGGTGTGGATGGTCAGGGTGGATGGTCAGGGTGCAGGGGAGGATCAGGATGGATGGTCAGGGTGCAGGGAAGGGTGTGCATGGTCAGTGTGGATGGTCAGGGTGCAGGGGAGG